>JAMKCH010031257.1:0-81067 GCA_023653785.1 Ophioderma brevispina | reverse complement strand
GGTAATCTATGGGTTGAACATGGAGGAGATCCAGACACAGTGCCAGAAGTCAAACATTATGAAATATGATGTGTAGGTTACCTCAAATACGTAATTGACATTTATCTAAGATCAATTGAAAGGAGCATCTATGTGTGAACGAAGAAATATTGATATTCCTCATATAAATGTTACGTGCATGTGTAGGGTAACAAACCATGGCATTGCTGGAGAAAACCTGAATGATTGGAGTCCTTTAGCCAAGTGCAGCCAGTTGTACAGCAGTTATTGCAGCTGGAGAGTTGTGAGCCCACCCATACATTTGTAGCAATTATAGATAACTTTGTATGATTTTATTTAAGGTCAATATTGAAACAAGTGTGTGCTGTTTCTATATTAGATCAATTTTCCCTTATTTCAATGGAAAATAATATTTATGAACAGTAGCTAGTTGCAGCCTGCTTGTGGAGAGCTGCAGGAAACTTGTTTCAGCATTGGACCATTAGCAAGTTGCAAAGTCACCTTAAATTCAAAGAATGAATGTCACAGTAATTTTTCTTCAACAGAATTGCAGAAGACAGGCAAACTTTAAAAAAAATTGCAGTGGTGTAACCAGATCTTTGCAAATGGGGGGGGGGGGGGGGGTGGAGGCAGAAGGCATGCCGAGGCATTTTCTGAGGGGTGAATTTGGGTCCTTCTCCATAGACACTGAACAAAAGGTCAGTTCATTTGGAGGGGGGCTGGTGAGGGAGCAAGGGTTCTGAGCAGGAAGCATTCGCCTCCCCTTCCCCCTACCGGTTACACCACTTCAAATTTACAATTACATAACAGGATTTTTGTGAAGAGTTCTTCCAGTGTAAAAGGTTGCATTTTATCCCCCTGGCTTTAGCCATGGGCAAATGTCTGGCATACATTAAGCAGTAATTAAAAACCCTATTAGTGCATATCCAGAAACACATGAGCACTTGCTCAAATGAACTAACTGATGTTCCCAAGTGAGTAGAAGTATAAACCAGTATAAACTATTCACTAAGTTGCACCAAGTCAATTGCAGATCAAGTATGACACTGCCATAAAGTGAAATACCAAACCACTCAATTTTTGGATCACCTCAACTTAAGGAATTTTAGGAACAAATTTCAGCCTCTTTAACAATCTTAAAATGCAGTGCGAGTAGTTATATACTATAAGGAGATGTTTGCTGTACTTTGCATGACATCCAATATCTTAATGTTACCTGGAAAGGTAAAATAAAATAGTGTCTCACAAGTTAGTGCAAAAGTTTTCTTTAAAATTTTTATTTTTTTCTTCAATTTTTACAAAGAAAAGCTAAAAAGTGGTTAATTTGAATAGGTGCATTTTCAGAGCCTTGGCTTTAGGAGCCTCATAGCTTGTGAGGTCACACTGACCTCTTCTTTTGGTCATGGACGTACTGATTTGCCTGAATGAAAAGGTTAAGATGAGCTCGTTAGCTACAATGCTTACAAAGCCAGAGTTCTGAATCGATTCAAAATGATTGCAATATGAGTTCAGTACAAAGTTGTCACACTAATTGCAGTTCAATGGAAACATCACACTTTCTCAACCAAAAAAAAAACCCCTTAAGATCAAACTTTTCTTATGTAGAGTATGATCCAATAGCCTTGTAAATCATTTGAAAGATAGCCATTCAGACATTTTTAAGTGTTATGTTCACTCATGGATCTTGTGAGAAATTCTTGAAGGCAATCAAAACTATGAATATTTTTGCCAGACATGTCAATGTTGAGATTCATACACAAAACAACAGTTTTTAAACAACTGCAGTAAACCCAAGGCAAAAAGCAAGACTTGTTTCTTATCTGTAAATTGGTTCTCAAAAAACATCTGAAGTGAGTTTAAGTATACACCCAACTGTGATGTGTTGAAACTTAGATAAATGTTTGTAAATAAAAATGTTTATTAATTGTACATTGCTTTTGCTGTATTGATGCTTCTGTGTTGCAGTATGTTTATAATTCGTCTGGCCTGAACAAGGAGTGACGTCGTAGCTTTCACGCAGTCTTACACTTGTGAATCGCAGTAAGCCGCAGCTGTAATCGTGAGAGTACAAAGTCGGTGTGCACAATACGCATGCTCAATAGCTGCGCAAAAGCTATGATATCACTCCTTAGTTCAGGCCGGACAAAGTATAATATATGTTAGGCTGCATGCTATATTCTGCACTTGGAAGATGGATGATGAATATAGCTTCTTTTAACAAGTTTGCCAAATGTATCCATTGGTGTCTTCTACAAGAGGGATTGCTTTGGTATGGTAAATATGTTGACCCAAATGTTAACCTTAAACACAATTGCTTGCTGTTTCCACATACATGCAAACATTTTTGTGGCACTTGCATGTAATGGTCCTTGGGTAGTGCCCCATAAGTTATCCCCTCAAGAGTAGGGTCAATGGTCATTAGAGGTCATGGCCCCCAAATGGCCATATTTCTCAAATTGCTTGGCGTTTCCACACGTGTTGCTCAATTTTCATGACACTTGGATATCATGATGCGTAGATAGTGTTGGTCAGGGGCGGATCCAGGATTTCTCAATAGAGAGGGCGCCAAATTTTTTTCCCACTCGGAACGAAATTCTGAAGGGGGGGGTTCAGTACCAACTTACCACAGCGTCGGTTCCAGGTGTCCGGCGCCCTGCTGTACCGACATTCTTCAACATCTAAAGGGCGCCCCGTGCATGTAAAGGGCATTTTCATACATCTACAATGCACCCGGTGCCCTATGCGGTGCTGGGCGCCCTATGCTCTGCAAAAAATAGGGGGGCGCGCGCCGAGGGCACCCCCTCCTACATCCGCCCCCCTGTTGGTGGCCTTGTGATTTTGGTAACCTCATGTAACCTTTGTCCCCATTCACAAACTGTGAATGCTGTATTTTTATTCACTGGCTACAGCAATCTTCATTATTATCATCATCATTAGCTTTTTGTCTCGCCTGAACTTTGTTCGGCAGAGACTTAGTAATCACTTTTCTGTCTGTCTGTCTGTCTGTCCGGGCCGTCCGTGTTCAAGTGCTTGTGTACGATTTATCTGGAGTTCCATAAGGGCTACGATGATGTAACTTGGTGGAAAGAAGCGGGTCCATGAGTTCTCGACCTGATTAGATTTTGGGCGTAAAATATGCTAATTAAGTATCTAATTTGCATAATTTACGCAAATTTTCCCGCAAGGCTTGTGTACAAGTTTTCTGGAGTTCCGTAAGGCGTATAATGATGTAACTTGGAGGAAGGGAGCGGGCTGGAGAGATCTCGAACTGATTAGATTTCGGGCATATTTCGGGCAAATTAAGTATGCAAATGAGCTAATTAATATGCAAAAATCAGCGTAATTTTGAAACGGTACATCGGATACGGAAAATTCCTTCACTGCATGAAAGCCTATCATGGTGCGCATCTTTTTTGCAATTTGAAAGTGTGTGATATATGCGGCTTAGGTATGCAAATGAGCTAATTAAATATGCGTAATTACTGTATCTCTGAAACAGTACATCGGATAGGCAAAATTCCTTCGCTGCATGAAAGAATACTATGCCATGTGCTTTTGTGTGAATCATAATTGGGTCAAAGTGGCATTTTGGGCATAAAATATGCTAATTAAGTGTCTAATTTGCATAATTTAAGAAAAAAAAACTTCTGTACAAGTTATCTAGAGTTCCGTAAGGCATATAATGATGTAACTTGGTGTAAGGAAGCGGGTTGAATAGTTCTCGACCTCATTAGATTTTGGGCGTATTTTGGGTTAGGTATGCAAATGAGCTCATTAATATGCATAAAATCTGTGTAATTGCTAAACTTTTTAAACAGTACATCGGATACACAAAATTCCTTCACTGCATGAAAGCCTGTTATGGTGCGCATCTTTTTTGCCATTTGAAAGTAAGTGATATATGCGGCTTAGGTAGGTCAATGGTCATTAGAGGTCATGGCCCCCAAATGCCATATTCTTTCTTCAATTGCTTGGCTTTCCACACATGTTGCTCAATTTTCATGACACTTGGGATGTCATGATGCGTAGATAGTGTTGGTCAGGGGCGGATCCAGATTTCTCCATAGAGAGGGCGCCAAATTTTTTTCCCACTCGGAAACGAAATTCTGAAGGGGGGTTCAGTACCAACTTCCACAATCGTCGGTTCCATGTGTCCCTCGCCCTGCTGTACCGACATTCTTCAAACATCTAACGGTGTCCCCGTGCGTGTAAAGGGCAATTTTCATACATCTACAATGCACCCGTGCCCCTATGCCTGTGGCTGCGGCCTATGCTCTGCAAAACATATGGGGAAAGCGCCCGCCGAGGGCACCCCCTCCTAAATCCCGCCCCCTGTTGGTGGCCTTGTGATTTTGGTACCTCCGGTAACCTTTGTCCGCCATTCACAAACGTGGATGGCAGACAACACATGCATTCAGTGAATGCTGTATTTTTAATTTCACTGTCACAGCATCTTTCATTATTACATCATCATTAGCTTTTTGTCTCTCGCCTTAACTTTTGTTCTCAGACACTTATAACTCACTTTTCCTGTCTGTCTGTCTGCTTGTCCGTCTGTCCGTACCGTCCGTTCGTCTGTCAGTCATGCTGTTTGTCTGCCCGCCATCCGTTGGTCCAAGTTCTTTGTGTACTATTTTAATCGGAGTTCCATTGGCTATAACGAGGATGTAACTTGGTGGAAAGAAGCGGGTCCATAGTTTCTCGACCTGATTAGTTGGGCTTAAAATATGCTAATTAAGTAATCTAATTGGCATAAATTACACGCAAATTTTTCCCGAGGCCTTGTGTACCAGTTTTCTGAGTTCCGTAGGCATAATAAGGATTAACTTGGAGGAAGAGAGCGGGCTGGAGAGATCTCTACTGATTAGATTTCGGGCGTATTTCGGGCAATTAAATATGCAAATGAGCTATTAATATGCAAAAATCAGCGTAATTGCTAGAATTTTGAAACGGTACATCGGATCCGGAAAAATTCCTTCACTGCAATGACACCTATCATGTGGCGCATCTTTTTTGCAATGGGGGGGGGGGGGAAAGTGTGTGATTATCCGGCCTTGGCTATGCAAATGAGCTAATTACAATATTCGTAATTACGGTATCTCTGAAAGAACAGTACATTGGCTAGGCAAGAAAATTCCTATCGCTGCATGAAAGAATCTGCCCATGTGCTTTTTGTGTGAATCATAATTTGGGTCAAAGTGCATTTTTGGGGACATAAATAATTGTTACTAATAAGTGTTTAATTTATTTGCATAATTTAAAAGAAAAAAACTTCTGTAACAGGTTCTCTAGAGTTCCGTAAGGCATATAAGGATGTACCTTGGTGGAAGGAAGCGTGTTGAGTAGTTCTCGACCTCATTAGATTTTGGGCGGATTTTGGGTTATGTTTATGGCAAATGAGCTCATTAATATGCATAAAAATTCTGGTTTTGTAATTGGGGCTAAACTTTGTAAACAGTCCATCGGATACACAAAATCCCTTCCCTGCATGAAAGCCTGTTATGGTGCGCATCTTTTTTGCCATTTGAACTAGGACGTATGCGGCTTAGTTATGTAAACGAGCTAATTAAATAGCATAATGCTGTATCGCTGAACGTCATTGGAGAGGCAATTTCTTCACTCCATGAAAGACTAGTCTGGCATTCATCTTTTGTGTGAATCTAAGTCGGAATTCGGTCAAAGCATATGTGGCCAATTAGGACAGTGTCAACCCTGGTGGCTTTTGTTTTTACCGAATTTCTGATTTTTGCACCATTTTAACTCAACTGAACTGTGTGCTATAGTTACCAACAAAGGTTACCACTGCAGACAATCCTGAGCTGTATTTTTTGCCCGATTTAAAGCGGCTATTTGACCATTTAAGTAAAAAACCGCCTTTGGTCTAAACGCGGGAATTTAAAAGCACATTTCCCGCCGTCAGGCGGCAAGGCGCACCATGCGTCGCGCGTTAATTTTTGCTGCGTAACTAAGCGTCCGCGTGTTTTTACTGTACTTTTGCGCGAACGCTCTTGGACAACGAAAACAATATTTGGAAATTAAACAAACGCGGCTAATTTATACCAGATGAAATTTCAATTTCTTTCTAATTTCTGAGTTAGAGACACAATATGTTTGATTCAATGTGCACTGAGATGTATTTTCATCACTTGCCAACATACTCATTTTGAAGTTCAAAGATAAGTTATTTTGGAAAGAGACCGCTTGAAATGGCGTGAAAGTATTTTTTTACTACAACACGGATTTTCTCAAATGTTCAATTCGCAAAATTTGGCAATTTCAACAGATAACTCCAAAATACCGAAGGACAGGAATGTTTAACTTTCCTACGATAGCAATCCGTCTTCTCTAGGGACGTTTTCCTCATTTTTCATTTGTTTTCGTTTCTACTAAAGAGATTCTCAATATTACTAACTTTCGGAAAAGCAAAGTAAAATACAACTTTTTTTAATTTTGCCTTATACTTTCGAAAAGTCAGCTCATTTTTTAAAAAATGAAAAAACCGTCCTAGACAAATTTGTCTGTGTTCTAAAAAATACATAAGAATCAGAAAATTCAATTGTTTTTGTTATGGCTGTCTGCAAATTTTGGGGCAAAATCGTTTTTTTTTTAGTATTGTTTCTCAAAATACGGAAAGTTTTACATTAATCTGATGCAACCATCGGGTTCATCGTTCCAATTTTCTTTCTATAAATGTATCTTTTTGCATAAAATAAATCAAAATATTTCCAAAGTTACAAACCAAAATAGATACTCCGGAAACCAGGTTTCACACTGCCCTTAAAGGGGCATTTTTTTGATGCATTGATGCTAATTAGCGTAATTTGCTGTATAGCTGAACGTACATTGGATATGCAATTTCTGTGTTACATGGAGCAAGGTGGGGTGTTGGCGGCGTGTGGGGTGTTTGGGATGGGGTGGGGTGTTTTTGGAGGGGGTGGGGTGTTTGTGAGGGTTGGGGTATCTGCTTGCACAGTTTTTTTGGGAAACCCTGTACTCATACAGTTGCAATCTGGTGTGCTTCTCTTTGTCTTACAGCTATAAGCGAAAGCATTGCGAGACTGTGGTTCGGAACCGCCTGTTAACACATTGTCCACTCGTCGTCATTAGCTTTTTAGTCACTACAGCACAAGCCTGGGCATGTTTTCTGATTGATAGAAAGCTTAAGTACTTATTACAAAGGATATATTTAACTCAGAAATGTAATTTGTCATTTAATATTTAGACTTGGTCGATGCTGAGTGTGCGACAGAATTTTTAGAATGTTTTTTACAGTGTTTTACTATTCTAGATTTTTTCTTTTCACCGAATTTTAAAAACTTGTAATGGACCACGATTCTGTTTACTGGGGTATCACTTTTAACTTGAGGGGGGGGCAGGGGGGGAGGGGGGAAGAACCCGGGCATTCAAAAAACAGTGTTTGGCTGGAGTAGGAAGTGTATCCCGTATATTGTTGTCCCGCCGAACGAGTTCAGAACGGGACCATGAATGATCAGCGTCCGTCCGTCCGTTCGTCCGTCCGTGTACAATTTAACCATGTTTAAGTTTATCGGAGTTCCGTAGGGCACAGATGCAACTTGGTGGCAAGAATGGGTTGATGATTCTTGACCTGATGGGATTTTGGCGTAAAATACCAAGCGAATCTAGCCGCCCGTACGTCCATTCATAGTATCCTTATGCAGAATAATGATTCACTTCACTCCCCGCTCCCCGTGCGGACGTATTGTACATTGTGGTGCATAGCTAGTATGCACTTTGCTTCCCTGGCTAGTTACATCTGTTGATGTAATCCTATCTGAATCAACCGGGCCCATCAACCGGTTTGAGCCATGTTTGAACAAGAAGTTCATGATTCCACTTTGTGATTAATTCGGGGATTTGGAAATTAATTTCAGAGAAAAATTATTGTGAGAAAGGGGAAAAAACGTATCTAAAAGTACAATTATTTTCTTTGCTTGTGAATACATGCACATATTCCTGGATTTTGGCCCGGTTTGGAAATTACTTTGAGCAATGAAAACAAATGGTTAAGTGGCAGATTGTTTTCTTTGTGATATATTCTAAGGAAATGAAATAAAGATGTTGATTTTTTGAAAATGAACTGATTCTCGCAACATTGTATAGAACCGTATGCCTATGCCTAAAACGAACAAGAATAACCAATAAGGATTTTGAGCAAACTCAAAACAACCTTCGACATTCTTTATTAGGCCATATTTATAATCTTGCGGACCTTACTCAAAGTTTTTGGGCCCTTTTTATTACCGTAATGTCGTAGGCTATAGTAAAAATGAAATGACAATATGCTTCCCGCTTTAGTGTTTTGCAATACAACATTAAAACTCACTACTGCTGCTATCAACCCTAGCGATATGCGTACAAACCACAATCATAGGCTTGCATGCTTCTCTGATCTCAACCAGAGCTTATATTTGTAGAGCAATCGGATGATAACGATCTGGAAGTGGAGTGCAGTGCTCATTAATATGCATTAGGATTATTAAACTATGAATGGACGCTACGGCAGGCTAGAATTCGCTTGTGTAAAAGCATGCTTATTAGTAACTATTTGCATAATTTATGAAAACTTTTCCTGCAAGGCCTTTGTATCAAGTTTCTGGCGTCTGTAGCTTATCCATGATTAACTTGGTGAAGGAACGGGCTTGAGAGTTCTCAACCTAATTAATTTTGGGGTTATTTCGGGCAAATTGAGTATGGCAAATGAGCTAATTAATATGCAAAAATGCGTAAATTCTGTATTTTTTCAAACGTAACCCGGATACATCCAAAATTCCTGCGTTGCATGAAAGAATATCATGGGGCACATCTTTTTGCATATGAAGTCATGTGATATATGCGGCGTAGATGGTGAAAATGAGCAATTAAAATATGCATAATGCTGTATCTCTGAAACGGTACATCGATATGCAAAATTCCTTCGCTACATGAGACGACTATGCCATAGGGGATGGGGTGGGGTGTTGGGAGGGGTTGGTTGGTTTGCGAAGTGTTTGTGGGAGGGGGTGGCGGTGTTGCAGGTGTTGGGAAGGGGTTGGGTGTTGCGGGATTTTGGGTTAGGGTGTTTGCAGGGTGTTGGGATTGTGTTGCATGGTGTTGGGTGAGGGGAGTGGGGGGTGGGAGCGGCAATTGCTTTTTTGTTGGGAGGGGGTGTTCTGCATGTTGGGGCGGTGGTATGGTGTGCGGGGTTTGGTGAGGGGGGTGGAGGTGTGGATGGGTGTTGGCGCAGGGTTGGTGGTGGTGGGCGGGGTGTTGGGGAGGGGGTTAGGGTTGTGGGAAGTGGCGTGTTGGGGAAGGGGAAGGTGGTGTCAGGGTGTTGTGGTGGGGGTTCGGGTGGTTGGGGGTGTTAAGGAGGGTGGGGTTGTTGCAGGGGGGTGGGGTGTTGCAGATGTTGGTGAGGAGGTGGGGGTGTTGGGTGATGGGGTGTGTGGTCGGGGTGGTTTGGGGAGTTGTGGCTGTTGGGAGGGGTGGGTGTTGCGTGGTATTGGGACTGGGTGGTGTTGTAGTTGCATTATCTCATGTTAGTGATCGCGACATTTGGCAGGGACATATTTTTACGCATCGCGTAAATACGAGTTCGCCTTGTTTAGGTAGAATTTCATTCTCGTGACCAGAGAAGAGGAGTTTTATTCCACCTGATATCTTTGCATTGTTACCCACCTAGCCATCTACCTTGTAGGGCCTTACTCTACAGGGTTACCAACATCTGCTCCACTGACACTTCTTTCACAGTGTCACAGGACATTCTGTGTTATTTCTTGTCAAAACAACTGGTCAATGCGTTTTACCCGACACAGCTTTGTGTAATGGAGGCATGTCCGGCTGGCTGCGCCTTTGCAAGTTCATTGAATGAACAATGTCTTTCCGTTCGTCTTTCCTTTCATACAGCTCCTCTGACCTCATTCGAGGTTTTTACCTGCCTAGTACATGTATCACGTTACAAATGGGGTTGTTTTTACGGGATCCTGTACGGGAATGATGGATTGGTGCACCTTGGCAGTCCTACCCAGTACCCACTTCTTTGGGTATCGATTACCTTAGGTCGTCCCTATTATTTACAAATGAGTAAAAAACCGTAGATGATGAACTCCCCTGAATTCGACTAACGATAATGGTTTTCCCATATCCACAACTTATCACTATGCTGTTCACCTGGTCAATGTCCGTCTTCCCAAGTTTCCTTCAACTTGGGACTCCCCACAGGTCTGATCTCTCAGGTCGCGTGCAGTCCTTGGCCAAGGACCTCATTGAATGTGCTGTGGAATGCATGGACCTCTTTTCCATCTATGCATCGATGAGCAATCATAGGGTACATATGATGTTTTGTTCCTTCCCATATGCTGGCAACATGAGTCCTTCTTCTTCGTGGCCAGGCTTTACACTTTGTAGGCTTCGCCTTCATTGTTCTAGTCCACTTTAGGAAGGTCTGTACTAGTTGTAGTAACTCTTTACATCCATCTACACTATCAGCTATTATGCTGAGGTTACGTCTGGAACAAGGATGCTGACATTACTGCCAGCATTTACCAAACTTGAAAAGCATGTTGTCATCAGCTCACAGACCATTGCTATTGTATATGTGCTAATCCCGGCTAATCCATCTTTCACTTGCCAGATCAATATACAAGCCTAAAGTACAATGCCTGAATCCTGGTCTGAATGATTTTGAATTGTGTCGCAAAACATGCTAGATACACTGTAAATTCTGTCAGTGATGTGAACACCTTGCTTTTCTGTTCCAGAAATTGCCACAAACTGCCACCTCCCCCTGGAACTCTTCCTGTTTTTACAGAATGTAAACATCCAAATTGTATTCAAACTCGTGGAAGTGATTTCAGTAAGGGTCCTTTTCATTATGTCAATTTTTTTCATGCCATTATGTCCCTTTAAGGATATTAAATCATGGATGACTGCTGACAAGTTGAAATTCAATGACAAAACTGAACTAATCATTATTACTTCTAAATATCAAAACAAAACCTATACCGCTGACTGTCTTCAAATTGATTCCTGCAACATTCGTGCTTCTGCTAAATAATGTTCGTAATCTTGGAATCCTATTTGACAACACTCTATCCATGGATGACCACATTTAAAATGTGTGCAAATCCACTTATTTCCAGATTAGGAACATTGGCCAGATCCGTAAAGTGCTTGATGATGATTCTGCAGCGACACTCGTTAACGCCTTAGTCACGTCACGCCTTGATAACGGTAATGTTTGGAAACTTCAACAAGCTCAAAATGCTGCAGCACGCATGTTCAAAAGGACAAGAAAATTTGAACATATTTCATGTTTTACAAAGCCTGTACTTGTTGCCAATCCGGTAAGGGTGTGATTCTTCAGGATTTTTCCTGATTTCAGGATTTTTTTATTTTCAACATTTCTGCAACTTCATTTAATATCAGCCCAATTCTAAGCATTTAGGTCAATTTTACGATGTTTTCAGGATTTTCCATAAAACCCAATCACACACTGGGTATCAATTTTAAACTCCTTCTCACCTGGAAAGCTCTTCATGACATGGCACATTCTTATATCAGCAAACTTCTCAAACCACATTTTCCATCACGTCACCTTAGACCGTCAAATAAACATTTCTTTCTGTTCCTCGGACTTCATCTTCAGGAGGGTATGCATCTGTTCCTAGATAAACTCACTTCCTTCAGAACTCAGATTTTGTATTCACTTTCACTTGAGACTTTCAAGAAGATTTTAAAACTCACCTGTTTGAGATTGCCTATGACAATTAACTCATTGTTTTTCTTTGTAACTGTTTTCTTTCCATGTACATTTTGTTTTTTATGTTTGCGCTTCGAAATAGGTTTTCTAGATAGATTGCGCATTATTAATGCATTATTATTATTACTATTATAATTATGCCTGATTAATCAACTTCAACTATTAAACATTCTCAATATTCAACAAACACGGTTTCCATGGTTTCGACAAAACGGAGGCGCATTTTTCTGCATATGTCGTATTTCTTTAAAAACAAAGGGTCTTTTTTTTTTTGCATTTTGTTGATAAAGAAACAGAAAAAAGTAATCCTTCGAAAATTATTTTTTGCTTTCAATTCAAGTAAACAGAACATTTATACACTAGTCTTGTCACAGCAATACGTGACCTCCTATTCACTTATACATTAAGTGATAGCATCTTATACGTGAACTTGATTAACTTGATAAAAAAACAATGGCATATGTTGCTACTATCATCCGCTCCTCTGGTTGCTTCACACCTTGCTGGGATTTGGTCATGAACGTTCAAACCAACCCCGAACTTCCAGGGTGGATAGACGTGAACTTACCCTGAACCTGAAACCGAGGTTCTCGGACATTTATAAGAACTGGATATACTGCAAAAACAGTGCTTAGAAATTAAACACTTTTCTAAACATTATTTTGCACCACGTTTCTAAACATTTTGAAATATCTGTTTAATATTTAAATACCCTATATCTAAACGTGTTTAAAATCTAAACATGTTTAGTGATTTGACATTATGTGTTTAGACATTTGACGGCAAGTGTTTAGAGATTTGACATGTTTAATTCTTAAACACTAATTTAAGAAATGCTTCGAAAAAATCCTGTCAAGTAATCCTTCGAAAATTAATTTTTTTGCTTTCAATTCAAGCAAACAAAACATTGATCAATACTTTGAATATTAGTTATTACTGACATGCGCACAAGAACTTTTGTTGCGTTTTTATTGATACGCACTGTGCAACCGTGGTCAATATGGTTTTTGGCGGCTTTCCGTTAATTTACCATATTTGCAATATGCGAAAAGGTAAACGTTAGATTTTTTTACCAATGATAGCGGATATAATGAGCTATTGTTTTCATGTATAAAAAAACAATTTCTAAACTTGTTAAATATTTTAAAGATATTTCTGAAATCGAGTGTAAATCTTTTTGACTCACCCTGTAGTTGGAAATCGAAAAATTGAGAAAACCGTTCCTAGATTAGACCGATTGCTATAATCGTAAGAAAGCTAAACCATACCTTTTACCTTGGTATTTTTGGAGTTATCTTGTCTGAAAATTTGCCAAATTTCGTGAAAAATGAACATTGAGAAAGTCTGTGTTTTAGTAAAAAAAAGTGCCATTTCAAGCTGTCTTTTTCTCGAATAACTTTATCTTTGAACTTCAAAATTCAGTATGCAAGTGATGGAAATGCATCTTTATGCACTATCGAATTTAACATCTTTTGCCTCTAACTCACATTTTCAAATATGATTTTTTGTTTTTCCAAGATGCGTTCGCGCAAAAATAAATTAAAACACGCGCCCGCTCCATAGGCGTAAATCCCGTTCATGTTCATGTGTTTCATGTGTTTTTTACCAAAAATAACCTCATATTTTACCATGATAGTTTAAAAATTGGTAAATTTCAGTGCGCGAATTTTGTTCTAATTACAATTACATTTAAGGATTTTAGCTTCCAAATGGCAAAATTTTTAGCGCGCACACATGTGCTAGTAATGGATCTTTTCAGCAAGTGCCATTTCATTCATAAATTTTCATCACCCCACCCCCCATGTCAAAAAGAAATTTCCGCCACTGGCCCGCTCCATTACGCAGCAAAAATTCACTGCGCGACGCGATGCTGCACCTTGCGATAGACGGCGTGAAAAGTTAAATTCCCGCCGTTAAGACCATGTGCTTTTTTGTGACTTATGGTCAAATAGATGTTTTAAATCAGCATACAATAAGACATGAAATCAGCATAAAATACGACAGGATTTTCTGCCAGTGGATAACCTTTGTTTGGTAATGTAAAACACATGTTGTTTACATGTTTAGCCATTGGTGGTGCGGCAAAATCAGAAATTCGTGTAAACACAGCACATACCCTGACAATTCTTTTTTTCACTAGACATTCATTTGACAAAACCTCACTCCTGGATGAAAACACTCAGTACAACAATATCCTTACAACATCTGGTAGACTTTCAAGGCAAAGACAGGACATTGACTTCGTTCATTAAGTGCATAACTACAGTGTGAGTCCAAAAGAATAGGACCGTGATAGATTATTTTTTTATTAAAAAAACTAATTGAGCTTGAGAAAAAGTTTACATATTGAAACAAGCATGTTCTTCTTCCGCTCATTAGAAAAAAGAAACCACCGAAATTCCTCATTCCTACCATTGTTTAGGCCTGCTCTGCCGAAAGAACCCTTTATCCCAGCGGTCCACAGAAGCTGAATGCTTTGAACGATTGTGAGTACCTGGGAAATGGCTGGGTCATTGAAATGTATAAACCCGCGAGTTTCAAAAACAGATTAGGCATGGTGTGGCCCAAATCATAATGAAAAAAGAACAATCTGAAGTTCTTTTCAAAACTAACTTGGCTTCTTGGTGGAAGGTATTTAGGTAGTATGGCCCCTCCATACCCAGATGTACAACATTTTTTAATAGTTGAAACTTTTACTTGCAGACCAATTCTCCCGTTGAGGTTCAGAGAGAGTTTGCCTTTCAGTTCCCAGCAACAAACCTATACGTTGCCAACATGTACTTAAGCACTGGTCAGGACATTCCTACTAGACCAATAACCGACAACATGAAGCATCAGGAAGAATAAGGATCCCACCATGTTCCCTCGCAAGCTAACATTGACTGCCATTGAGACAGCTCTGAGAAATGAACCCAAACATCAGCCTCCACCACATGCATTCCCGTGGATAGCTTGATAATGTGTTTCGTTCGGCAGAACCGGCATAACCCTGGTTAGGAATGATCAATTTCGGGGTTCTTTTTTTCTAAGGTACTTAAGACATGCTGTTTCGAATATGTAAAACTTATTTTATCAGCTCAATTAATTTTTGATAAAAAATATCACGGGTCCTATCTTTTTGACTCACACTGTATTTTGGATGGGAAAAATATTGATTGGTGGACTTTGATCTCACAGTCTACTTAAAGGTGCATTTCGTGATTCCAGGCACCTTCTGTTTTTCTTATTCATTGTGCCCTAGATATCCTCACTTTTTTTTTAGCTGATCACGGCTAAATTTGCGGTTTTCATGAGCAAATGCTCGTTTCCTCCCACGCCCATAGCCACATAGCTATAGATTTCCTGGTCGGCGTTTAACGGATACGAACATTGTGAATTTCTTACACACACGATCGAATTTACATGATAATATGTTGCAGCATGGATTACTAAGGTGATGGTTCAGATGATATCACCATTTTTAGTACGTCGGTATGGGGACGAGGCTTGAGGATCACCTGAAAAATGCCCCCTTTAAGTATTTATAATTAAATATAAATTATATGAACTATATGTAGGGGGTAGGTTTTGTGTACATTTTTTCTTTGTGGCTAATAGCGGGTTGTGTGAATTTTACATTGTGGCAAAAATGGGGGGTGTGTAATATTTTTCAAAACAACTTGGAAATTTTCCCAGGCCCCCCCCCCCCACTCCTCCTCGTAATTAATTGATGAACGGTCCCTAAAGTGGGTTTTCATCTGAAGTTTAAAAAAAAAATGGAATAATTTGCTGTTCATGGTAGCTGGGTTGGTGAGTAAACTTAAGAACGAATCATGGTTTTAAAATGAAAATAAAAAGTTTTTTTTTAACAAAATTTGAATATATAAAAAAATAATGGCATTATAAGGTCAAACAATTCTGTGTGATAATATTTCACACACACCTCATTTCACACACAACACCAAAATTAATGCACGCCTTATCACTGTGGTTCTTTGAAATCTGATTGCAAAAACGTACCAGGAGGCACGTGTTTTTTAAAATAGTTCCTGAGGCAAAGGCATTTAATGATCAACAATTTTCAACCTTTCTAAAAATTGAACCCACTTAAATCAGCCTATTTTTTCCAAGGTGATAATTGCCGCCGGGTTATTAACCCAGATTATTCAATCAGGTGCGTCGTCCAATGTCCAAATTCATGACAGTCAGCAGAGAAAGGAAAAATATGCATTCTTGATACAAGCGAAACTGCTGCAAGTTTAAATCATATTGTACTTAATGCTGAGAAGAAGAAAAACGAAGAAAAAAAAATTGTGATAATTTTAGGAAGAATGGCCATCATTGTTATGGTGTAGATTTAGTTTTGACAGACCGCAGAATTATGAAAATTGTGTTTTTTTAGCATAAATCAATAGGGGGGAGGAAAACAATGATCACAATCTGTAGAGTTTACCGGGTTTTGCCTTGCAGTTCGACAAGCCAAACGTTATATCGTTGCAAAAGCGTATATAGCAATGTCGGGAAATTTCCCATGGACTATTGGACCATCAGGAACCGACAACATTGAAAGCATCAGGAAGAAGGACGGCCAGGTCCCAAAAGCTAACATTGATCGAGGGAGACAAGCTCTGAGAACATTGAACCCAAGAATCAGCTCCACTCAAAATTGCATTCTGTGGACAGGGGAGTCAGACACAGAGTAATAATGCGGGCATCTAAAGGCGCGCGTAGGGAGGCTACAGAAGAAACAAGATATATAGCGTGAGTTTTAAAGTGAGCCCCAAATACAAAGGGCAGTAGCGATTATTAGGCATTGAAATGCGCGGTGGGATTGTCGGAGATAACTGGATAGAAGAAATTTGATTCGAATATGATTTTTTTTTATAAAAATTTTTTATCAAGCTCAATCTTTAATTGTTTTTGATAGGAATAATCAACGGCTCCTTTCTTTTTGATCAACTGTATTTGGAATGGGAAACATATTTGATTGAGCTTTGATATCAAAGATACTTAAAGGCTGCATTTCGTGATTCAGCAGCTTTGTTTGATTCTTAGTCACTAGATATCCTCAAACTTTTAGTGATCCCACGGGCTAAATTTTGACGGTTTTTGTGTTATGGCAAAATGCTCGCTTTCCCACGGTCCATAGCCATGTGCTATAATTTCTGTCCGTTACGGATAGAAATGTGAAGTTTTTTTACCACACACGACTCGGCGGAATTTACATGTAAGATTTGGCATGCATGGATACTAATGTGAATGGTTCAGATGAGATGAAAATCTCACCATTTTTAGGTAAGTAGGGGGGCCGAGGCTGTGGATCACGAAGAAGGCCCTTTAAGATATTTATAATTAAATATAAATTATATGAAGATATGTAGGGGGTAGGTTGTGTACATTTTCTTGCTGGCAAATAGGGGTTGTTTAATTTTACATTGTGGCAATGGGGGTTGTGTAATATTTCCAAAACACTTGGAAATTCTCCCAGCCCCCCCACTCCCCTCCCTCGTAATTAATAAACAGTCTCCTAAAGTCCGGTTTTCATGGAAGGTTAAAGAAACACACAATATGGAATTGTGTTAATGTAGCTGGGGAGTAAAGAATGAATCATGGTTTTTAAAATGAAAATAAAAACCGGCAAAATTTGGAATATAAAAAAAAATATGGCATTATAAGTCAACAATCTGTGAAAAGTTCACACAACACTTCATTTCACCACACAACACCAAAAATTATGCAGCATTTTCGCACGGTGGGTATTTTGAATCTGATTGCAAATACAGTACCAGGAGGGCACGTTAAAATAGGTTCCTGAGGCAAAGCATTTAATGATCAAAAAATTTTTTAACCGTTCTAAAAATGAACCCACTTAAATCAGCCTTTTCCAAGGATAATCTTTGACGGGTTATTAACCCAGATTATTCAATCAGGTGCGTCGTCCATGCAAATTCATGACCGTCAGTCAGAAAGGAAAAAAATGCATTCTCTGCTTCCAAGCGAAGCTGCTTGACAGTTAAATCAATTTTAGCTAATGCTGAGAAAACAAAATTGTGCTAATGTTAGGAAGAATGGCCCAATATGTTTTGGTGTATATTAGTTTTGACAGAATTATGAAAATTGGTTTTAGCAAAAGCAATAGGAAACAATGATCACAATCTGTGAGTTTACCCCTGGTTTACAATCCATTCATCAAACTAACCGATATGTGTTGCTACCTTTCAATTCGTATCATTTTGAATGGGTAGGTCCAAATACTGGACTTCCTATCCAATATGACACGTATTGGATTTTTTACAAAATGGCTTTTGTGGCTTTCCATCACTTACAAAAGAGTTCCATTTTAAATAGTTTGTAGAGTCAGGAAAACAAAACACCGAAATCCCAAACTGGCAAACACCGACACAACCCTTAGGCCTTACCCCCGGGTGAGTGCAATTGCATATGGCATATTGGTGTGAGACACTGCTTCGACAAGGAAAAAAAAGTTTGTCTCAGATGAAAATAGTGAAATGCGGTGGTTTTTTTTAGAATAATGTCTATATGCGGGATTTTTTAGTGTGCATTTTGACCCATTTCGCGCCGAATTTTCATTTTTCCTGATTTTTGTAAATCTTTCAAGTGAGCAACACCAAAAAAATAATGCGTTAAAAAAAACAATTAATACAAAATGCGTGCGGGCTTCTGAGACAAAATGGTTTTTTTTTTGGGCCTAAAAGCATTGTTCCCAATATCATTCATAATGCATCACTTGCACCTGAAAACAAACGAGAGCAATGAGATTGCGTGTTACTGAATGCACTAAACCAGCTTAACCCATGCCACACAAATCAGAATACTTTATAGTATCAGATTGAAGATCACTGCGAATGCAAGGAGTTTTTACACAGGATCAGACATTATATAATCAACCGATAAATGGACGTTACAATTTGAGTATTGTTGTGTCCTGGGACATTACCTTGGTAGGTTAGAAACATCATCGAGTGGTTAAAAAATTATAAACTTGCAGATAGGAATTGTTTTTAAATACAGGTTTATGTGAAAGGTTGATACCCGTACATATTCTTGACATAATAACCCTCTGATTTCACGAATGACCACGTGGGTCAATTTTTCGGGTTGTTGATAAGATCTATTGCTCCAGCTGAAAACATAATCAGTGGTCGAAGCTTTGACATGAATGCAAGTTTATCAAATGCTCTTATTATTGATATTTTGACAAGTTGTGCTGTAGTTGGGTATTTCATCTGAACAATAGCAGATATCTTCTAAAGCGACTCCTAAAGATTGGAAGATGGTCCGAAAAAATCTTATTTGGTCTTGTCAAACTTTACACTGTGATTACCAAACTGGGTTCTATCTTATTGTCAAGCAGGTAGAAAATAAAAATAAAAATTAGACCGACTATCGTTTAAGAATCATCTTGTGTTAATTTAGGCTATTACGAATTGAAAAATATTTTGGGACTTTGAGCATTATTGATCCTTTTGGCAAAAAACAGTGCTAGAATTTAAGCACCTTCTACAACAATTTGCACCACGTTTCTGATATTTCGAAAAACTCTAAACACATCTTATATCAAAACTGTGAACAAAACTATGCGTTAGAACATGTACGTAGGTTAGGCATTTGACGCCAAGGTGTAGAGATTTGACATGTAATACTTAAACACTAGTTTGCAATCACGTTTTATAACCACTGTTTTAGCAGTAGGGGCGCAACGATTCTATTTATTTTATGCAGTTGCTCTCACGGCTTGATCAGGCCCGTACGAAGGGGGGTGCGGGGGGGGGGGTTGCGGTCGCACCACAACCCCACAAATTCCACAAAGGGAACAAAGGGTCACTTTTTGCTGAAAATTTTGCTAAAAAGGTCCAAAATTTAGAAAATTTTGCTACGAAATTCCACATTTTGGAGCTAAAATGTTCAAAATGCCACAAAAGGACCATTTTAGGGGGCTTAGGGCCCACCTGTACCAAAAAGGTCCACTTTTTCGAAAAATAGGTCCACTTTTTGAAGTCCCGCACCCCCCAAATATAATCCGCGTAAGGCCCACCTGGGCAGCGTGCTCTATGTTATATGCCAAACTAGTAACAGAAAATTGAAATATACTTTATGGCTACTGATTTAAAAAGGTCACGCCTTCATTATTCAGTCTGAGTTAATTAACGCATACTCAATTCTTTCGTTCAATCGAGGTAGTTTGTTTTGGATCAAACTGCCCCAAGGTTCGATAACATGTGGAAGCCAATTCCGAGGGATCAAACAAATACCTCCCGATTGAAAACATGACCCGGCAGAATTCATACAAGGTAGTTCATTAACGTTATCTATCAAAAAAGATAATAATTGTTATTCCCTTCTCCGAACTAAACGAGTAAACAAAAACGAAATGCGTAATTTGGAAAGCTATCTCCCATTTGAATGACAGAAAACTGTCAGGAAACCTGCATGACTGGGATGCAGCAGTGAATATGATTGGTACTTTTCCTTAAGCGATTTTATCACAAAAGGTAATGAATGAACGTCAGCTTTCTTCGTTTATGATATCAATTGCCGTATATTCTTCCCCTATATAGGTTTGTTATCCCCTAGAAACTGACGCAACCTTCATGGAGTTCATAGGAATTATCAGGGCAATTCCTAGCGACTACACAACTTACCTTTCGAATGAAACCAAATAATAGCCTATAAGGTTTCCACAAGAGTACATGGATGTCTTTCTTCCTGTACAAATGGCCGAAAAAAGGGGGGGGATTGAAACTATTTCTCCTCATTGGAACATCTCAGATCTTAAAGCTAATATTCTGCTTGAAGACATATTTCCTACCTGATCAGTCATGAAATTCGGGTACTATCCCCAAGTTTTTTGAGCTACTGGAACGTGAAAACTAGCAGGCACTTTACACCCTGGAGGTCAAGCACTTTTTCAGTCAGGTGTTCCCTGAACGAATACGGTTAATACGTCTCGGATCAAAAAATATATAAAAGTATCAATGCTGCCATTTTTTGTATTCCTACGATTTTTATACCTAATATTGATAGCAACCATGATTTGCAAAACCAGATCTCGCCTTTTCTCTCGTTTTTAGGGTACACTTAGTCGACGGTCACCAAAAAAAAAAAACCACCTCATTTGCGGTGGGGGAGGATGGACTTCATGTCTCCTTTGATTTACTGGTGTGAAATCATAACAAAAAAGGCTGACGCGCAGCAATTAACTTACAGTTAGCATGTGTGGTTATTTTTTCATTGACAGTGTATGAAATTGTATTTAAAAATTTGTAAGATTGCTAAAAATGTTCTTAGTATCTAGAAAAAATGAGCAAATAATAACACAACCAAAAACGTATACTTAGTCGCAGTAAAATCTATATAAAGATCAGTGAGCTGACATTAGCTGACATTTATGATTAATCTTAATATCTTTAGTATATGTGTGACAGTATAAGTATCGGCTTCTCATGTACCAGACGGTTGTATGTCATTAGGCGCGCACATATCCCGTTATCAATATCAATTGATAATCTTAAGATTTTAAGGCAACAACACCGCAATCTGTTTGGATAAACATAAGCAGAACCAAAGGATCCAGTGGCCAAGATTAAAATTTATGCTCTATCGTTATTGTGGTACACTAGGGGATTTAGAATATTTTGATCGTGACATAATGAATTTTTCTTGAAGGAAAATCTGTAGGTTACACAGACAAACGGTCTAAATGGAAAACAATGCTCTACCTACCAATTCTCGACCTATCGTTACGAAACGGTATGCTCCATCTTGTTTTGAAAGGTGGGTTCCATGTCTAGCAACGTCGTATCTTAATTGTTGCATTCAAAGTTAGAGTGTGTTCAGCATCGAAAACTTAAAATTTTGCTCACTGGTGTTCATCCATTGATTCAAAGCTAGTGAAATATTACTTTCACATTCAAACATCATAAAATTTACCGGCTTTCCTTCTAATTCTCCTTATGTCATAAATGCGATACAAATTGGTTTATTAAGACCAAAGACGGGATTTTTAAATTGAATTCAGACAAAAACGTGGTGCAAAATAACAACGTTAAACAAAATTATATGCAAAAGTTTTAATATTGCAACTTATAGAAATGCGGGATTTCAACGATAATGTGCTTAATAAGGGGATAATGATAATATCTACTTTTCAAAAATTGCCCTATTTTAGGGTAGCCTCAATGTCTTAGTCATGTCATAAAATAATAGCCAAACAATAAATCAAAAATGTAGGACCTATTCGATTTTATATAACACAACCAACTATTCCTGTCATTGTGATTGGTAGCGTTGATTGACATAAAATATTTCTGGCTAGTTCCACCAATAATCTCATAAGAGGGAAAAAGTTCCCATGAAACGGTATTATTCTCTCATCACAGGGAAATAGTCGGCATCTTACATCGCCCAAGCTGACCAGGCAGTGATTGATTGCCAATACTCATTGATCCAGTAGCATACTGAGCGATGTTTGCAATATGTACACTTCGTCGTCGGGTAATTGACCGGGTTTGTAACCAAAATCGAGAACTTGGGGTTTCAGCTAATGCGTGAAGCCAAAAGCAAATCAAATACGATGTTTGAGAACAGTTTGTGTAGAGAAAGCGCATATACCATGTAGTTGTAGATTAGAGAACTTCAAGAGGTGATAAAATGACAGAATAATTTTATGTGGTATAGAAAATAATATTGACTATCTCATCGTAATGGGTGGCAAATACCTACTCTCGGTGATGGTGAATGGGACGTGAACCTGCTATGGGTGCCTACACCTTGGAGTTAGGGTAGGTAGTTTGCGCCATTTCCTCATAAGTAGTCAATTGTAGTTTGTATCTAAGTTCCGTATATTTTCGTTTTGTTCATGATATGCAGATTTGCGCGAAGGACTTAGTGTGATATTTGTAAACACAAACAACTCTAACCTCCAGCCAAGATTTGGAAGCCAATAGAAAACGAATCCAAAGTTTTGACAGCAGATTGTTGAGCACCCCACCCCCCACCATTTGAAAAATAAAAATATTTGCAGTTTCAAACCCGTCATTGCAGTCAAATATGCAATCCAAAGAAAGCAAATCAGACGTATCCTCTAGAGTTCCTCAACGTACAATGGTAAGTAAAAAAGACATATGGGTTGCGAAAGGCGGATGAAACCCTTGATATTGTCCATACCCTCTTTTCCTTCTAAAGACCTGCTTATTTGTATGTCATCTAAAATGTCTTGCAAATGTAGATAACTAATTTTTAATCCTTATTGAGCGACGATGCTGAGATCCACTACTTCCATTTCAAGACGTCACATTTCTCTCGGGTTTGACTGCGGATTTTAATATTGTGGTTTTGAATTCTTCATTGATTGTCCGTTATAAAAAAAAACTGAGAATAGCATTGATATAAACATGTTCTACCTGCGGAGGACTCAATGTCTAACCAAGTGGTAAAAATCAAATTTACAATTTTTATTTCTAAAAAGATTCATTTCAAAAAATACCCAACTTTTGTTTAAAAAAAAAGAGTTTTTAAGGAGAATTCCCTTTTTGACCTTCTCCATTCTCAACAAACAAAAGCCCAGTTCCCAAAATATCCAATTTAACAAAAATCTTTCAAAATTTATTATTAGCCACACAAAAAGCATGTGATAAGTGAAACAACGAATTCTTACTCGTGCACGAACTAATTTTATATCAGTGCTCGTTAACCAAACAAACAAATCATGCATTATTATTTACTATCACTCAGTACAATTTTCTCTATTTTAGTAGATAATTCTTGGTCAGTTCACTGTAGCAATAGTAACCGGTAATATTAAGACATCCAGTGAATGTAATATGATCTAATTATTTGCAGATGAAATCAATAGATGTTAATGTCGGAGATATGTCAAAGTGGTGGATTCTTGGGGGCAAGTTCGGACAACAGGCGAAACACGCCCATTCGAACTGTCCGGTTATACGAGGGCGACAGCAGTTTCCACGTAAATCTGCCGATTCTGGTACTCCCTGGCAGCGAGTTACCCCCAGGTAATTTTCAAGTACCAGGAAAAAATTGAACGTATGTTTCTATATTGTATGTTTCATTTTAGGTCAACGGCATCCAATTAATATGTGAGAAATACAAACCTGAAATTATTCTAATGAACATCGTTGGGGTATAGCTGCTTAGTAAATGATAACTGTTGTTTAAAAGCTACTCCTACCTTTAGTTCGAAGTTTTGAAGTAACGTAATGTTTCATTTCTTAACCATACCGTGTTTTGGGGTTGTAAATTTAAATCTTGACGCCTTGCCGATTTTAATATCATACCTGATTTCAAGTAAGACCTCGCCTAGTCGTATACCGACCAACAGAAACAGATATTTAAGTAAATTAAGCTCATTTCTCATCTGTAACAGCGGAATCATCAGGAACTGTACTTTTACGTAGTTTCACTTAGGTGTGGGCGACATACTAATCATTATTTTTTTTAGGCCAAATTTAATCAATTATATTCAATTTTTGCCCTATTTCCAATACATTATATGGACTAATAATTGCATTGTATAATATATGCTTCAAATTAATTTGCATCTGAACAGGAAACATGACATACATGAAAAACTATTTTTATTTGCACATGGTGTTTTTGACAAAGAACTCTGTATACAACTTTTCTTATTTGAAATATCAATTACTTACGAATTCCAAAAATGTCCGTACTATTTTTTAATTAGTAATATTTCATTTCAAGAAAAGATTTCATTTAAAGGTAATGAATTTTTAGTGAAAACGTGAGCGTTTAGTCGTGCGACAAGGTTTTTTCCCACTTGCGCCGATTTAATGTTTTTGACCCAGTACTTACATTAAGCTGACATTTCATGATTTCATCTCTATATCTTTATGTATATGTGTGACAGTATATCTAGGCTTATCATGTACCAGACGGTTGTATGTCTTAGGCGTCCGCACATATCCCTTTATCAATATCAATTTATAATCATATTTTCAAAGTCCCAAACGCATCATGTTATGATAACATAAGCAGAACCCAAAGTGATCCAGGGCCAAGATTAATATATGCTCTATGTTTTCTTGTTGTATCACTAATTTAGCATATTTGTATCGTGTACCATAATAATTTTGTTCTTGACATAAAAATCATGTAGGTTACACAGACAACTTTTCTAATGGAAAACAATGCTCTACCGACATTTCGACCTCTAGTTTACGACAACGGTATGCTCCATCTTGTTTTGAAGTGGGTTCCATTCTAGCACCGTCGTATCTTAATTGTTTTGCATTAAAAGTTAGAGTGTGTTCACATATAAAACTATAAGAATTTGGCTCAATGGTGTTCATCATTGATTTCAAAGTAGGGAAATAGTACTTTCACATTCAAACATTTATCATAAAATGTAAAAAAACCCCGGGTTTCCTTCTAATTCTTCCTTATGCCCATAAATGGTATACAATCTGGGGTAGTAAGGGACCAAAGACGGGATTTTAAATTGAAATTCAGACAAAAAACGTGGTGCAAAACAATATCATAAGTTAACAAAATTATATTGCAAAAGTTTTTATATCTGCAAACTGATAGGAATGCGGAAGATTAAAACGATAGTGCTTAATAAGTTGATAATGATATCTCTACTTTTTCAAAATTGCTTCTTTTAGAGTTTAGCCTCAATGTCTTTGATAATGTCAGAATAATAGCAAACAATAATCATAAAATGTAGGCCTATTTCGATTAAATAACAATACAAATCTCCTGTCATTTGATTGGTTTAGATGTGATGAATAAATATTCTGGCTAGTTCCACAATAATCTCATTTAAGAGGAAAAAGTTCCCATAAAAGGTTATTATTTCCCTCATCAAAGGGAATAGTCGGCATCTTACATCGCCCAAGCTGGCCAAGGCAGTGATGGCACGTTAGTTGGAGATCCTGGCCCGTAAATCATGCGCCAGGACCTGACCGTCTATATTAATAAGGCAGCTAGTCAATATTTTCTACTTCAATCCACAAACTCTGAGTTTTTATGATTCCAATCTCCAACTAAAATACAATAAACTCATAAACTAAAATTTGTTCGTGGAGTGGGATTCGAACCCACGGACCTTTAGATAACACGACGAGCGCCCACAGACACCACGCCACGCAAATCCGAGCCGGCAGGATAGTAGTTCTTTTGTAATACTTCAAAATAAACATTAAGGGAATAAAGCGCACACATTTATAATGAATAGCGGCCCTATGAGACGAGTTGAAAAATATATGCGCCTGGAGCATGATTTGCGGGCCAAAATCTCCAAGAATAGCAGTGATTGACTCTGCAATATCCATCGATCAGATATCCCTGGTTCGAGTTTTACATCCATTTACACCTTCGTCGTCGATATTTTACCGGTTTTGTAACCAAAATCGAGAACTTGGGTTTCAGCCACTGATCTTACAACACTGGATAGGCTATTGCTGCTCGAACGTGAGGAAACTGGAAATTGCACGGCGGTCCTTTTGCTATACCAAGAACCCGATCGTGCATGTACAAAGGAAAGGGAAACACAGAAAATGGACAGAACAGAATTAGGCGAGTAATTGCGCGTGCCGTATGTAAAGTTTGTCCAGTATTGGTTTGATTTTGGAGTCATGGCGGGTATGTTTGTCGAACAAAAATATATCCCAAAAGTGTTAAAAAGTCTTCTAAAATGCCCCTATATTCATGTTTCAGCGCAGATGCAGTAAGTGCTTTGACATTAGTATTCAAAGATTTAGTAGATATTATTAATCTCCAAGAGTTTTTCCGCTTACTATCCAACATTCTGAGCCCGCAATGAGTGGTACACTCAAAGTGATGGATGGGGGTTGGGGGGTGGGGGGGGTGGGGGGGTGCTGGTATACCCTTTTTTGGGGGGGGGGGGGGGGAAGAAGTAGCAACACGTTTAGTATGGCCACGGGAAATACACGACCACTTTATTTGTACCAATGGATAGCTATCATCCTATCTTTCATTGATACCCAATGAGTACCCAACATGCCCAGCATTAGGCTACTTCAAAGTGACGTCATATCACCAAAAACATTGAAAAAAAGTTAGGAGTATCAAATTCCATGCGGTTTTTGGCTCACATGATGGGAAATTACTATTTTTTTTACACAGAGCGTTTTACTGATGTTTTTGAGTAAAATTGAAAAATATCAATTCCACCCTTTTATGTATTACATCTTATTGGGAATGTTGGTGTACTTATTTGATACAATGGAAAGAGAAAAGAAAAGCCTATCTTGTGGTGCAAACTATATAGGAACGTTGTGTAAAAAGGAAAATCACAGGGGGTGGTAGCCCCGCCCCAGAGAAATAATTGTTACCAAAAAAAAATGGCTCAGGTAGACATGTAGACGAGAGTTAAGAATTCTTTCTTTATAGAAATGACCGTATTCTTTTTACAGGCTTTGAGATTTGGGGGCATGCACGTTCTATTTAAAAAATATTACTTAAGTTTTTGGAAGAAAATTCCTTGGGGAGGGGGGGGGTTCTTGAATTTTGGTAGGGGACCAATGCTCGTCCCCCCCAAACAATAGTGACTACTTTAGCTGCAATGCGGGCCACCTCTGGGGTATAAAATTACAATAATGAAGTCTAGGGTATCAACATTCAGTTGGATGGTTAAATCAACAAGCTATTCCCTTTGCCATCATTGGATCCATTTCCACAGTATCAGCGAATAGGACTAATGAATTAAATAATAAGTTATAGTGAACTGGGTAGTAGCGCTCTACTAGTATTCCCATTGTTATGCATCATTTAGGCACAGCAGCACTATAGTCTAGTACAGTGGCAGGCAAGTGAACACAGTTATTAGTACAGTGTATAAGGCTCATCATCACTAACTCGGTCGCACAATTGCCTAGGAATCATTTGTTTACTTCTACTCCCAGTTAATTTCAGTGGCAAATACGAGGTAAAGAAATCCATTAAAAAATTGCAAAAGCTTGATATTTTTTCAGAGATTTTTTGACACAGGAAAGAGGGAAAGTACTTTATAAAGGCAAACGTGTTACTCATCCCATAGAAACCCGTGCAATCGAGTGAATGTTTTGGGTAGAGCAAAGCAAAAAGGGAAGCTGTGCAACTTCCGATATATTCATCGGCTCGCTATTCAATCGCGGGAGATTGCCGATCCAGTGTGTAGAGATCAGTGGTTTCAGCTAGTGCGTGAAAAGCCAAAAACAAATCAAATCGCTATGTGTCTGAGGAATTTTTGTGTAAGAGAAAGCGCACATACAGTATCCGTGAAAGTAGTATATTAGCTTATATTCGGCTGAGATTCAAGAAGTTGCTCAAAATGACAGAAATATGTGTTATAGAATAATAAATATTGACTATTCTTCTTCGTAAATGGTGTATAAAATACCTACTCTCGGGTGAATGGAGACCGGGGAACCATGCATTTTCCCTCCACCTATGTAGTAGGGTAGGTATGTGCGCCATTCCCTCATAGAGTAGTAATGGTAGTTTGGATCTAAGTTCGATTTTTCGTTTGTTCTGAATTGCAGATTGGCGAAGGAAATCATTGCTGAATTGTCAAACACAAACAACATAAACCTAACGCCACAGATTGAGAAGACAATAGAAAACAGAATCCAAAGTTTTTACGGCACTGAATGTTGAGCACCCCACCTTGAAAATAAAAAATATTGCCTTTTTTTTCAAACACGTCATTGCAGTCAAATACACAAGCCAAAAAAAAAAGCCAAATCAGATTTGTATCCTCTAGAGTTCCTCAACGTACAATGGTAAGTAAACGCCATATGGCTTTGCGGAAGAGGATGAAAACTTTGATTATTGTCCATAACTCTTTTTCCTCTAAAGACCCTGCTTATTTGTATGTCATCTAAAATGTCTTGCACATGGTAGATAGAATACTTATTTTCATCCTTATTGAATGAGCAATGCCCTGTATGACAGATCAATTACTTAAAGAACAAACTTGAGAGTAGCAAATGAGATATACTACCTATTTCTAATGCGGCCAGGACTTGCTCCTAATCACTTGTTAAAAATCAAGGTTTACAAACGTTTATTCTCAAAAGCCGGATTCATTTCAAAAAATTTCCAAACTTTTGTACCACAGGCCTATTCCCCAAATATCCAATCCCATTTAACAAAAAATCTTTCAAAATTAAGTTAATTTTTTCATTAAGCCCCCACAAAAATCATGTGATATTTGAACCAACGAAGTCCTGCCTCGGTGCAAGAATGAATTTTTATAGCGTTGCCGTAACCAAATAAACAAATAATGCATAGGCCTATATTTACTTACTTACCACAATTGTCTATATTTTAGAAGACTTCTTCTTGGGGTCAAGTTCACTGTGCAATCGTAGTAACCTGGTAATATTAAGACATCCGGTGTGAATGTAATATTATCGCTAAATTATTTGCAGAGCAAACGCAATGCTGGGTTAATGTCGGAGATATGTCAAAGTGTTGATTCTTGGCAAGTTCGGACAACAGGCGAAACACGCGCCCATAGAACTGTCCGGTTATACGAGGGACAGCAGTTTCACGTAATATCCTGCGCTAATTCTGGTACTCCCTGCAGTCGAGTTACCCCCAGGTAATTTCAATGTCCCAGGAAAAAATTGACACAAATGATCATTGTCCATGGTATCCTTTATATGCATTTCAAAAGGTTCGTATCGCAATTCTCAATTTTAGTTATAAAAGCTGGTTGTTTGAAAGTTGCTTAGTTTTAGAGTAAAAAAAGAAATGAATTTTAAAAGCCAATATTGTATTTAACTTGTTATATGTACACTGTAAGAATAAATTAAGCAAATTTTGTACAAAATAGTCGTATAAGACATCATTTTGACTAACTTATATAATGTAAGAATTAAAATCGAGGATTGCTGGTTGTAATTATTTAGGTTGTATTTTTACGATAAATACATAATGCGCTGGGACATGGGGAAAATTCAGATGAATTTTGCATATTCAATTATTCATACAAGGTGAATAATTGGTATTCTTAAAAAGACGCCATTTTAGTGGCTATTGCATACATGTATTTAAAAAATATTGCACTCAAATAAAAGCAATATCAAACTCTTCAATGTCTGTTAAAATCAAAATGTTTCAAACTTCTAAGATTTACAGTTCTTTGAATATCCAATGCCATTTTCAATTTTGTCTAGATATTATTAATCATTTTCACACTAAGCATGATACACGATTAAAACACACTTAGTTGTTGCAAATTAAGCATACACAAGTGGAGAAAATTGAAAAAGTTATTGGCTATGAAGTTGTGAAATACTTTGATTTTAACATTCCAAATGAATATGATGACTTTTATTTGAGTGCAAAAATTTTAAATATATTAATACAATACCCACCAAAATCGCGTCTCAAAAACCATTTCAATTTCTTTGATTCACGTAAGGAATTCAGGTAAGAACATGCACGTACCTAAACTGAACACAAAAGAAACTTATAATTTACAATAGCGTGTGTATCTACCATACCATGTACCTGGAAGCATTCAGTGCATCTGCTACGCATGCTGTTAACCAGGTTTTTGATGCTGTCTTTGGGGAGATGGCGGTAAGTGACATCACCATCATTTCATTATACTTTAAAACTCTACCTTGCTGAAATTTCTAGGCCCATAACATCTGATACAGCAAGTGGATCCATGTCAGCGCATTTCACTGTTGCGTCAGTTTTCAACTGTTGGTCAATGACATGTTTTTGGAGTAGAGTATTGAAGGAATCCTGTGTGCAATTTTGGTTCATTTTGATGGGCATGATTTTAACATGTTTAAGATATTGACCTGGTGAAAAAAAAAATATAAGTTTATTCTTGTGTTCAGTTACCACATACGGTTCATAACAGTCGAAAACGAAAATTTACTGTTGCTTTGAAGCTCTTTGAATTCTACTCTATTATTATTCTATCTCCTATTCATTTAGGGTTTCATCTCAATGTCGTGAACGGTACTCTTGGACTCTTGCTTATGTGTGGTCAGAGACAGCGCAGAACTACGAATGGGATTGGATATCTATGAATACGTCTTGCAACTGTGCGGCTTCGTCTTTACAAGGCAGGACTTTAAGATAATGGAATTAAGGAACTGCATTTCATGAATATTAATAGCAGTTTCATTTAAATATTTCATGCCAAATTTATAGTCGTGTGGCCGCTTCAACGCACCAAAAATATATGTAACAATATGAAAGAACAGAACCTCATATTTATTAGGCAAAATGTACCAGGCAAACTTTACTTATTAATTGTGTAACTTTAACCGAATTATGTACAGTTTTACTTAATTTATAGTAAAACCTTAATAAATGTTAGGTAACATTTGGCTTAAAATATTAGTGAAGTTCGATCTGTAAAATGGTGTAATATTTACCTGAAAGTTGGTAATGATTTTTTTCTGTGTGTCAGTTGTGTTCCCAGATGGTCATTGAAACTAATCCCATAATTCATTGCACTGTGCCTATGCTGTACTGTTTTTTTTTTTTTTAATATAAAACAGTCAATATATTTATACTTAGGGATAAAAAGTGGTCAAGGAGTTTAAGAACCACTTAAGTACTTAATGCTTTCGGGAGTAATGAATGTAAAAAGTCAGGTTTTTATGTGTTAGGAATTGGATGTGTTGTGGGTTGACATGACCTTATTGAGGGGAAATTACCCAACTGGTGTGTGCTTCATAACATACTCAAGACAAATTGAATATTGAGATTAATACCAATTGAGAATCCGCTTGAACCAGAAGAAACCTTACCAATTCTACAAAGGCACAAGGGTTGTGGGAGGGTTTACTTTTCTGCGGAGTTATATTTCACCTAAAAATATGTGCTTTTGCGAACCGTGACACTCAAATTTCTTTCTTTATTAAAATTATACAAAAACACAAAAACTAAAAAACATACAAAAACGAACCCCCACCAAATACAAACTATGCAAATACAATTTCGTTTTAAAAAATGCAGCATTTCGTGTTTTGAATTAATAATTTGACAGCAATAATTACTCAGATAGCTTATTAGATGTGTACCTCTCTACTATGTTTACTTTATTAAAAAGCCTAGGGTCCATCGGAAACCCATGCATCTATAGGCTATAGGTCATATAATAATATTAGACCTCACAATGGGGATGTTGCGTCCACCTGTATAATAGTTCTCTTAAACAAGCAATATAGCCTTGTCCTTGATTATTTAGTACGCTACCATTTGTCTGGCCAAAATAAAAACTTAGATTGACATCCTACAAATATAAGATAGGCCATAGTCGACCATGAACTTACACGAAGGAAGCACTCGATCTAACTTCTAGTTCATAGGATTTAAAGTTCAGTTTGCGGTCAAAGCGGTCTGCGGTCCTTTTTACCGACTTTTCGGAAATGTAATTGTTCCTCGGGGATTGTTCGAAGAAACTAATACCGTTGTCAATTGGTTGTGGTTCTTTTACACCAGGCCTACTACGCTACGCGGACACCGTACATGGTATTCATTATTTTGATAACTCTGTTTTAAATGACATCATGCAGCTTAACCTCAGCTTGTTCAATTAGTACATTCCCAATTATAAACACGTTTCACGCCTATTCTTATTTATGATCAGATAAGGTTTCCTAACCCCCGTTAGGCTTAGTTACCTGAACTTGAGACCTTGCATTGGGGCTGAATTAATGTCTAAATTACGATTAAATAGTGCGTATTGAAAATGAGGGGATTTACTGTAGTTCAGCGGTTGAGTGCACGTAGACCTAGGCTATAGTGTCAATCCGCCCGTTAGCCAAGATATAATTTTGAATAAAAGTGCTCTATATTATAAACATTGGAAGCTGGATTGTATTGTAGAAGCTTGTAGGCTCTGTGGTCAATAACCCGGGTCAATATAACCTTGTGTTTGTTTGGTCTGTTCTGTAACAGGTTGGGTCTATGCTATTTTCATTAGCCATTAAGGCCTATACAGGGTGAGTCAAACAAATTTACACAATTTACACTCGTTTTTTTTTTCTGCAGCATTTCTACAAATATTACTCGATAGCTCTCGATACTCGTAAATCAAATCGCTGTCTCGTTTATTCGTTTCTCTACATCACTGATTGTACCTCGCCACCCCATCGATCTAGGCTAGTCTGTGGAACATAATTGCTATCACATAATTATAGTTTTAAAAAATCTATGCAACCAATGTGCTGGACACTTTTTCAAATTCAAGTTGATACAAAAGCTAGTCGTGGGTAAAGGTGTCGAGATTGCATTCTCAAACAGATAATCAGCTGGGGCAGATTGATGAGATAGTTTCCCACTAACAAAGCAGCGCAGGGGTGTTTTGGCAATCGCTAGCGGCAAAAATCCGTAAATTCAGAGAAAAAAATGTGCGAAGTCTTGGCCTTAAATCGAATTGTTTAAAAACGAATTCAACAGTGTCACGGTATGGTCATGCGAGAAGGTGTATCTTTTAAATTTGGTGAAGAACAGATCGATTTGTCTGGCCAAAACTATACATCAAAATTAATTTGTCTAGCGCAGCTAGCGATAGCCATTTGTGATCAAACGCCCGTAATCAGGCGGGAAAATTAGATACTGCATTAGCCTCCAACCTGAGCTTACTTTTTTAGCTTTTTAAAATTTACTACATTTAATTTTTCATTCATATGTTTAATGGTTTAATTGAAGGACCGTGATGAAACAGTACAAAACATGAAATGCCACATACAGTTTTAACAACCTTAACAACCATATACAGTTTTAACAACCTTATTCACACGTTTATAGGACTTTTAAAAATCTAATAACGTCTTGAATAAGGTTGGATTAACTAAACAGTTAAGCGATAAACCAAAAATCGAAATTACAAATAACCTTTCTATTACGCAGAAGTCAAAATGGTGTAAATATAGCATTTTATTTCATGCCTATTAAACCGCCCCACTGAAATTCCGTGACTGTCAATATTCAGTGCTTACATAGTGTTAGAACCACAAAACATGCCGAATGAGTAAATATGCTTGCCATATTACGACCAATACTTTTGTCATGCAAGTACGTTGATATTTCAAAGATCGTGAATATTGCTTCATTATATACACATTTCTTGCTTTGCATGAAAGGAACTGCAAAATTAAAACTAAAATAAAGCCGTGTGTGTGTTTGAATTACAAGCCACTATAATTTAAGGAACCAATTTGTCAGCGTATCAAAAACATGGACGTGAACTGTCACCAAAGCTACAGTTAAACAGCATCAGACGATTTCGGAAATTAAAAACAAGATGGCTGATTGTCTTATAGCTTCCGATTATTATTAAAGACACTCTGTTCTCATTATGTAAGTAGCAAGTCCGTTCCACGAAACTATAGGAAAACATGAGACATTGTTGTCCGACAGACAACACATTCTGCCACAACTTTGAAACGATGTCTTGATGTTTTACCGATGATTGAAATGCAGATATTAACACATGGGCGAGTTTCCCACAAACCGAAGTAGAAATTTCTTTGTGCTTTTATCGCAATGCCCTGTAAGCAGAAGAGGTGGTACAAGTGCTAAAATGAATGACACATTACAATCTTGAAGAAATAAAAAACATTAGTTACCCTTATTTTAACACTTCATAAGCATTCATTAAGCCTATCCTTTTTCGTCACACCATCTGATCAGGCAGAATCTACCCTTATTCTGAAATATAGCTCGACAAATACTTAGTTACAAATCAGAGGCGTCCCCCGACCATGAGACCATTTTCAATTGGGAATGTTTGCGGCAAAATGTCCATTTTTGGTCGACCCGACACCAATTCAAATATTCCGGTCGCCACGCTCACTGGGTTCATCGATTTTTTAAACACATTACCATTAACAATTTCCGCTGCATTTCATTAATACAAATCGTCCAACAAAATCAGTAACAGAATAATTTATATCAATTCACATATTCAACCTACATCGTGTTACACCTAATGACGATTTTTGCATAGTAAGTCCATATTTGCCGACGAAAACGAAAGATCAAATTTTGACGAAAGAATTCTCTATGGTACCTCAGGGGGAAAACAATATTCCATTTGGATTTTGTTAAAAAAGTCACAGATTTCAAGGGCTTATTAAGACACCACAAGGTTTTTGAGTGTATTTTGTTAAATAAAATTATCTACGCAAGGCTTTGTTTGAGTGCATTAGCTAACGTAAGGTTTTATTTGAGTGCATTATTTCTAACGCAAATTTTTGAGGCATTATCTGAGCAAAGTTTTAGTACATATCTGGACCGTAAAGTTTTTGAGTGGATTGTATAACGCAAGTTTTTGTTTGGCGTGCATTATTTCATGCAAGGTTTTGTTTGTGTGCATATACTCACGGAAGATTTGTCCCGGTTTTGCTGAGTAACATATCTAACGCCAAGTTTTTGAACGCAATCAAACGCAAAAAAGTTTGTTTAAGGGGCATTATCTAAGGCCAAAGGAATTTATTGGGGTCATGATTGGGGTCATGGATCGTGTGTCGTCCCTTCATTTCCTATAGCAAAAGCGTCCCCGTCGCGGCCCTGGTACAACATATCTCGGCAGTCTCGGGTGTTATTTAATATTCCTATAAACTGACGGCTATGCTCTAATTTTGATTTTTATATTGCTCTTAAGGTGTTAAATTGTTAATATTTGCATTGTTTATTTGATCAGCTGGTCTATGCCATTATACTTGGGTCTGTTTGAAGGCCGGCATAGACGTGTTCGGCTGACCTTTGACCTGTGAAAAAACACAGCTATGATCCTTTTTACTAGCAGCTTCTTGGATAAGCGATCTGTAATTTGTTATTTATTTGTATTAACTATGCTGTAATTTGTAATTAAGAAATTGATAATTAATTCGTTTTTAGTGTTTTCTTAATTTGTAGTTTGGGATATAATCATGAGATTCATTAGACAGAGGCCCATCGGGGAGGGAAGCACATGAAACGTAGAAGCATGCCAGTAGTCCAAACATTCAAACAGGGATGATCGTAACATTACCATTCCACATTCCCGGGAAACATTGATAATTAATCCATATATCCACCATCAGGGACCCCGACAGGCACCTCAGCTTGTCACGACATTCTAAAAAACCAAAATGGTCCCATCATGACGGGGCAGTCAACACGGAACTCCAGCAACACCCGTGACATTCCTATACATAATGAAAATATTCTCAACATCCGTTCTATGGAATGCCCGTTCTGTCCGTTAAAAATAAGACGGTTCTTATTTATGATGACATATTGAGAATGATGTGGACTTTTTTGTGATAACTGAAACCTGGTTGGCTGAAAGCGTCTGTGGTCCATTGATGAATGCTGAGACGCTGCCTGAGGGATATTCCTTCCTTCACTTTCACAGGAAAGTATGATGACCATGGTTGGTATTGGATAATAAAAAAAAAAAAAAAAAATTCCACAAAACTTGCCTAACATTCAAAATACACCACAGGCATTAACACACCTCTTTTGAGCTTGCTTGTGTGGTAATAAAAAAAACTAGGTTAGTTCCCGTGTATCGTCCACACCTTCCAGGAAAATGGTATCAAAACAAGTAAATTCTTAAATGAGTTTGTTACTTTCCTAATAGGAGATGCTTTGTTCCCGCCCTTTAAAACGATACTGCGGGGGATTCAACGTGCATGCGACCTCCCCGCAAACCGGAAAGTCCATTTCATTTTTTGGAGATTCTAGCTGCTAATGGTTTTCATCAACTATCCATGGCCCTCCCATTAAAAGAGGTCACACTCTGACCTGATCATATCTCGTCTTGAAGATGGATTAGTGCGGGTGGGGCCTCTTGCCTGGGATAGGCTCTGATCATCGTTGATTAATTGTACAGATAGCAGCAGAAATCACCCACTCATGAGAACTATGTGCACCATCAGAAATATAAAGAATAGTGACAAGGACTCTTTCTCAAATGACATTTCATCCATTGATTGGCTAGTCTGAACCTTCGTGATGGCTCCGTTGATGAGGTGCTTGGTAAATTTGGGGGAGTCTTTAATTGGTACTCGATTCCATGCACCTCCTCAACGCGTTCCCGCTTATTAGACCACGATCACCTTGGTTTAATAAGATATTGATGATGCCTAGATTGTGAAACGTAGACGTTTAGAGGGGAAATGGGTATAAAACTAGAAAATAGTGTCGACTGGATCATACAATGTACAATCAGCAGTGACTAGTAACCTCATTCATCATGCTAGGAGGTTTATTACAGAGGAAAGAAAATTAGAAAAATGCGAACAAACAAAACCATTGTTGCTACTCGGAATAAGCTTCTAACCCCAAACCAAAACAACTTCCTAAACTGTTAATTCAGCTATGAACTAAGTAGCTCATTTGCCAGGGTGTTTCAGCGACAAGGTATACAAATCAGACGGGACCTTGATAATAATCCAGGTCTAACTCGCTTGAATGATCCAAGTGGGACAATACTTGATGAGACAGTTCCAATGCATGAGTTTAATTCCGTCACGTTGAAGAGGTTACCAATCCGGTGATTAGGTCAACTCACATCAAATCATGTTCCTTAGTCACTATTCCTTTGGTGTTACTAGGGAATGTTGCAACTCTGACTGAGCCATTAACACTGATCATTAACAAGTATATCCGCACTGGTGTTTTCCAAGCTAAGCTCCGGGCCAGCTGCCTTGACACCCATTCTCAAAAAGACTTACTAGACAAAGATGGTGCTCAAAACTATGCCCTGTGTCAAATATTTGCTGCGTGTCTAAGTTAATGGATGGAAAAATAGTGAGATGCCCAGATTAAAGATTCATCTTGTCTCAAATGACTTAAATGAGAAGATTCAGTGAGCTATCAAAGAAGAAACAGCACTGAAAACGGCCCTTATGCGTGTCTAAACCGGTATCCTCAATGCAATTCACAACAGTGAGGCAGTTGCTATTGTGCTGCTAGATATTTCTGCAGCTTTTGTACTGTTGATCATGCCATGTCTTTTGATAGGTTACGTGATACTTTCAAAATTCAAAGTACTCCTTACAGTGGATCGGCTTACATGCAGGAACCGCTCTTTTCGTGTGACGCATTGGGGATGCAATTTCAACAAGCATCATCTCCCTTTCGGTCTTCCTCAGGGTTCTGTGGTCTGGCCTCTCTTTTGCTATAATGTACACATACTGTATTCCATCAATCTCCGGAAAGCAACAATATTGCCTTACCACATGTATGTGATGAGGTACAGCTCTAGGTGACATTTGATCCTAAAATTGATGGTGATGCCAAAATGCTGTCAAAAGACTCGCTCTGTATTGATGTGAAATCAGGAGTGGATGCGCCTGCTGTATACAAAATCACATTGAATGATGAAAAGACAGAATTTTTCAGCGCATGTTCATCCTATTACACAAATCGCCTCAAAGATATTACCATCAGGGTCGGCACGGGATGTTCCCCGTCCTCGGCAATTAGAACCTTGGTGTCGTGGGTTTGATCAGACAATGCTATGACTGAACATGGAAAGGTCTAATTAAGTCTGTATGACTTTACACCTTCGCATATTACCGATCGCAGCTTTATCACATTTGAGAGTTGTCCCATCTTCGTCCCGTTCAACTGATTTTATCTCGCATTGACTTTGCCAATTCATTTGTATGGAATGTCGGCAGAGATCGGAGTAAACTCAGATTTTGCAGAATAGAGCAGCCAGGCTGGTGTTCCGATTGATAGAGGACACCAGCCACACCACTCCTTAAGAGCTCCATTGGCTACCAGTTAGTGAGCGCGTTGTCTTAGATATGCTTCTTCTACAAGGGATTTCCGGACAATTGCCACTTACTGTTGCCGACATAACCTTCTCTTTGTTTATTCCTGGCAGGCCAGGATTGCGTTCTGCAGATGACAAGACGCTCCTCACGGTTTCCCGGCACAATAAAGGGTCCAGTGGGTTGACAGGGCTTTCAGCATGCGGCCCCTAGGCTATGGCACTCTTGGACTTATCTCTGTTAGCCACTCCAAGTCCATGTTGACTTTAGAAAAAGCTCTTAAAAGTTCATATTTTCCTAAGAGTTGATTGTGTGCTTAAATGTGTTTTTTTTGTTATTGCCTCACATGATATTTAATTAGCAGCTCGTTTTCTTTTTTTTTTTTTTTTTTTTTATTATAGTTTGATGTTAAGGACTGATCTCATAGTAATAAAAACAGGTTTTGTAAAAATTATAACCATGTTTGTTTGAGGCTAAATAGTAAATTTACTCCTCTATTTTGTAAGCGCTTTGACCGTGTTTGAGAAGCGCTATTAGCAATGCCGTGTGTATATGTATGATTCTTAGTTTTCCGGTTGGAGCGATGGCATTCAGATGTGCGCTGTGGCAAACTATTCATTATTTTGTGAGAAAAAGTTTTTTTTCTTGAAAGCTTGATATAAAACATATTTTCAGTTGCCATGGAGTGCTTAAAATTCAAGCATCCTCTTCATGTTTCAATTTTAGCAGTTCCCTTGGGAGGGGTTGTCACCAGTTATTTTGTCACAGTATACCCATAAATAATGATTTCCTCCAGGTTTTTGTCCCGACTTGCCTGAAGTACTTGCGTGCAAAAATGAACCCTGCTGAAACTGTAAACTGATTTTTAAAGTTGTGAAGACGGGTAAAAATGCAAATACCCTGTTTTGTTAATTTAGACACTAAAATCAAACTTGCATTGGACTATGCAATTAAGCTTTTTGAGCACATTATCTTTAGCGCAAGGTGCCTTCCAAAGATCCAAGCAAAAAAAAAGGTCAACGGGAGAGGATTTTTAGCTTATAAGTCAAAGAAAAGTATGTAAAATTTCAAATATAAAAAAAGAAAAATTAAAAAAAAAAAAAAAAAAAAAAAAAAAAAAAAAAAAAAAAAAAAAAAATAAATAAAATGGAAAGGTTTCAGGCGTTTGAAAATGAGAGAGAAAAAATGAAAAAAATAAGGAGTAAAAAGGACCAAGGTAACAGAGTGATCATGTGGACATAAGGGATGTGGGACCAGATACAGAAAACTTGTTTGTGGAGACCAGGAGGACAAAGTCGCCGGGACGACGACGCTCGCCGATGACCGACGACAGATTTGCTATGGCAAAATGCCCTTAAAGTCGGCCTATCTATAAAAACAAAACAAAACCGAAACAGTTATTTGTCAGTACAGGACATCGCCGGATAAGTAATGTGGGACGCCGTCTATAGTTTCATGAGAGCAGATGAACTTTAAACATTCCGCATTTTCAAGGGGATATGTTCAAGTTTAACTTTTCCGGTTTAAAAACAAAAAAAAAAAAAAAAAAAAAAATCCCACTTTACATAATTCCCTAAAAGTCGGTTTAATATGGTAAAAATAAATAATACAGGCTTCATGGTAATTGAAATTCCAAATATGCACCCTTCCCCCCCCCCCCCCAGAACCCAATGCCGCTTTGCAATGATGTGCGTTATATTATTCAGCAACTATATGTGATGGCGTTCTGGTTCTTGTAGTAGAGTAGATATGTGAAATATTATGGGGGGGAATTGTGCACCTGGTGATAAAAGCATGAAATTTGGCACTATCTAGGGCATGCCCTTAGACAGACTTTTAGCTTATAGGGGCATCGAATTTGTCCCTCTTATTAAAATGGCGGCCAGTTTTCAAAATGGCGCCATACTTGCTATTTATCCTCTAGCTTTGAGATTGATTGATAAATACAGTACTTGTAGGCATTCAAGCATGGCATTTGATGCAAATTGGATGTTTAAAAGACTTATCATTCAAAATGCATTGCGGGTTTATCCCATGGCAGCTAATGACGGACATTTTCCAAAATGGCCGCCAAAAAAAAATCGTTTTAAAAAACACACATTAAAAAAATAAAACCTTGAAAAAATTCTAATAAAAGGACTTTTTGTATATTCTCGTACGGCTATATATGAATTATATGAAAAAATTGTCCGACCTTCTGGCAGCTGCGTTGGTCGGATATTCAAGGTCCCCAAAGGTCAATGACCTTTATAAGGCATATCTGGATAATAACTCCTCAACCATGTGGTTAAAAGCACAAATGAGGTGGTGTCTATACCAAGGTTTTTGGGGTCAAACCAAACCAACAATTAGCATATAGGAAAAACGATAAAAATGCAACCTTGCTTTTAGAAATAGTATTACTATCTCATGAAATTGTACTTTGAACTTCGTCCCCTCAACCATTTGAAAGGTGTTGTTAAGGACCGCATTGGATTTCTTAGTACAAAGGCCTCTGACCCTTGTGATTTTTTGGTACAGGTGGATTGGTATAAGTTCCTCTTTTTCCATTGATATAAAAGCGTTCCAATAGTCCTCCAATTGACTTCATAAGTAATGCTTTAATGAAGTAATAATTCATGGGAATAATTAATTTCTCAGAGTGTTGCTAAAAATAAGCCAATTTCTAATTGAGTTAAAACTTCAGGCATGTGTGATTTGCATTGTTTTGGGGTGATTATGAAAGGAAAATCACGTTTTGTAACATGCAAGGAGGTATTAAGTGATAAAGTATATAAATTTTTGATAGAAGTGAAAAAAGAAAAATATTATAAGGTGGCAACCATCAGTGGCGGCAGCCACGGGGGGCATGCGGGGGCTTTTGCCACCCCCAATATTTTTCTTTTCCCCTAGTTTACACACCCTGAACGAAAGAAAAATGAGGGATTTTGGCAAAATTCGGCGATTTGGGACCAAACAAATCACCAAATTGTGGGGAATCAGCGATTTTTGGGCCAAAATTAGTTAGAAATCTCCAATATTTGATAGTTGCCCCCCCCCCATGTCACTTCCCACCCCCCCCGAAATTCACTTTGCCCCCCCCCCCCCGTTTTCCCCCCCGGAAAAAGAGGTTCTGGCGCCGCCACTGGCAACCATCCCCTTCATCCAAAACTGAGTCTTGTATACCACTACCAAAGGCAGGTGCGGTTTTCGTGACAGATTATTTTGCGCTAAAATGAACAGCAAATGATGGTCCCAAGATTAGATGGAGCCATTAGGTTTCAAATTTATGGGATTTTAGCTGGACGGAGAACAACAAGTGGTAAAACCACCTCCTCCCCCAGGGAAGACGAAGTTACCTTAGACTTGCATTCTATGAGTTAAGGAGCCCCATTCAGCCTCTACTGTGACATAATCAAAACACACTGACAACGGATGCGTTTAAACCCGGACGACGGATGCGTTTAAGTTGGGGGGTCACATGCCTATCTATTAGGGGGCAGGCGCCTGACAGCCTCCGTGGTGGGGGTGACTCGTCACCACATAAACGTTCTCAAGTTGTTCGCCGTCTTTCTAGCATTCGGCATTGGCTCCCCGTGGTCAGGCGGGGATAACCAGGAAGGGGGGTCATCAGTTCCAGCCTATTGGAAGGGAGATTCTATATGCTTTCGGGTGGTGCCGGATTGGGAATCGGGCTGATCGCTCCCGTGTTTAGGGAAGGGGACAATGGTTTGCAGACAGTCTCCCAGGAGGGTACTCTCCCAGACACAGTCCCAAAAATCAGAGGGCCGTCCGTGGAGTGGCAGCTCTACCTTGCAGTTTGCCGCAATATTTGATGGTGGACCGTCCACACGTGGATCTACTCGCATCAGTCTGAATCCGCAGATTGTGGCTATTAGGCGGCCTACTCTTGGAAACCGGATCCCCGGGCAGTCAAAAACGGGACGCCCTGCAGCGGCCCGGTCAGGATTGATAGCCTTCGCTTGATCATAGCGTTCCAGGATTTGCCATGATCAAAAAAGTCCTCGAGTGGCCTCTGTCTCAGTACTTCCTGGTCCGGTGGTAGCTCATTATGGCCAAGGCAGCTGTGGATTCCAAGGCCGCTAGATCTGCTTGTTTTCTAAGGGAACAGATCATCTTCCAAAGGGAGGGGAACTGGTAAGAGGGCCTTCCAGCGACGCGTTCATTCCCAGAGATGCACCCCCATGTCTGAAACTGTTGGTGTATTTCTGTAGACTGTACACTGAGGTGGGACTTTTGAACAGGCTGCCATGCTCACTGTTTCAGGCAAATTCACTAGAGCTCATAGGATACTATGCAAGTTGTGCCGATAGAGAGTTAGATCCATGCAATTTCTGAGACCGTAGAGCAGAGTTGGCAATTAATTCCTCAAGGAAGTCTTTAAGGAGTTGGGTCTACTTAGTGTCGTGATTGTCCGAGGTTTCTTTTTACAGAACAGCCACAGGCCAGACCCCGTAAGGGCTCGGTGTGGCACGACGGTTTTCTTTCAGTCCCCTCTTGTACAATCTGGTGGAGGGTATGTTTACGGATCTTCCCCGGATCGCAGCTTGTTTCAGAGTGGGATTTGCCATGGTCTTGCAATTTCGGTGTCGGAACAGTTAACCCAACCGAAATCTTATTTCTGGAATTCATAGGGATGGGCTTGTGGCTGTGTTTGGATATACACCTTGTCTACGGACGAGGCCCACGACCGCTTGAGCACAAGGAGCGTCCTCTATTTTCCACATGTTAAAAATTTCCGTAAATTAAGAAAACAGATGTTCCGTAAAATTACGGAACAAATTTGTTTTACAAAAAACAATAAAAATAAAAAACAAAAAACATAAAAAATGGAATTTAACGGAAATATTTCAAAAATTCTGGCAGCAATATTCCGGAATTTTTTTTTGGTTCCGTAATTTCAAATTACGTTAAAATTTGTTAAATACACATTTTTTTCCATAATTGAGACAAATTTCTGTAACATTACTGTCCAAATTACGTAACTGACAGAAATTTCTGTAAAAAAATTTTTAACCCCAAATGACTGGAAATACTGCTCAAGAAATGTCCGTAAATTTACGGGAGAAACTTTTTAACAGTGCACATACAGGCTTTTTGACCAGCATCATACGTCTTTTCTTTTAACCCGAAACGGTATTTCTGTACGTCTCACCATAGCAGCGCCAACACGACCGGGGTGCAGACAGCTCAGAGAGCTGACAGAAAGGGACACATTGAGCAAACTGGATTTCCTCACAGTCATCTGAAATGCACAAAAAAAGCCATGATTGGGAGTGGTTCTTGGTTAGGGCATATGAAGTTGGAGCTCACGCTTCCTCCTGGCCTTCTATACTCCCCCCAGAGACCTCATCCAGACATTTGGACAATGTCAGTTGGAGTTGTACTTCCACCTTCAAACAAGTCTATTTGATGAATGTGTTACTCGTCGCCGTCCAATTTCTCTTGGCGATGATCGGACCTAGCATCTTGAACCAGGGCATTGGCACTATGGGGGGGGCGTTGACAGGGGTGGCGTTGGCGTTGGCTACTTCTGCGACCTTCTCCGCCACCGATTAAGCCACGCAGTGGTTCTTCTGATGCAAAGTAAGACTAGTACAGTCTAGTATTTCCCTCTCAGGAGTGAGAGGGCGCCACTTGAGTATGATGCTTACCTTCCACGACCTTATGCGCTCACGCAATTTGTTCTTCTCCACCTACAAGACGGTCGTTGGAGGTTTTGTCTGAGTTTTTTGTGAGAGAGAAAACATTTGAGGAAGGGCGAATCACAGCGCCGCTTGCTGTTGCCGTGGATATTTGGTGCGTGCAATGTCACGACCTATTTTCGGGAGTCTGGCTCATTTTAGTGTGGTAATGGGGTTTTTAATAGTACCCAAGAAATATTTATGCAAAAAAGTCTATCACTAGTACCACTCTATTAAATCAAACAGGACGCATCAGTCCTGTCCACAGGATCAGTCCAAGAACAATATTCACTAATTTGCCAATAATAGAGTAGCTGTTTTCATTTTTATTTATATTAAGGTCAAATATTGTTTAATATTTGTAAAGACTGACAAATTGGCTAATTTACGTTGAGAAAAAACTTGTAAAAATTTGGATTAAAAGTGCTTTCTATGCTGAAAAGCAATGATGGCTGCATTTGTAAGCCTAAAAATATGTTTATTGTTTATATTGACCCCAAAAACATGGGTATAGACACACCCTTTTGCCTTCTAGGCCAATTGGCTGAGCAGTTATGACCCATCACATGCCTTTAAAGGTCATTGACCTTTGACCTTGAATATCTGACCAACGCAGCGACTTGAAGGCCGGACAATTTTTTCCATAATTATTTATATATAGGCCTACCAGAACATACAAAAAAGTCCTTTTATTAGAATTTGTTCAAGGTACATAGGACATGTGTCATATTCAGCCTCTACTATTACGGTCCTTCAATTTGTTATTCTCCACCCTCAAGAAGGTTGTTTGAAGGTTTGTTTTTTATTTATTTTTACATTTGGGGGGAGCAGGGCGAATCACTATACCCAGCTAACAATTTTACGTTGTCACAACGTTGTGACAATGTTACATATAATGTTATATTAACGTTATAATATTACGTTGTGGCAACCAAAATTTGTCGACACTTTTTTTCGTTGTGAAAACGTTATAATGGAACGTTTCCACAACGTTTTTATAACGTTATAAAACGTTTGTACAACCTTCTTAAAACTCGACTGTGCTTCATATAACGTTATTAGCACGTTCAGAGAACGTTCCTACAACCTACAGACGTTTCTACAACGTCAATTCAACGTTTTAAACCGCGTTCTACAACGTCATTCCGACGTTTAAAAAGCGTTTCTACAACGTCATTCCAACATTTAAATAGCGTAGTTTTGGTTGATTTTACGTTTGTATAACCTCCAAATAACGTTCAAAAACTTTAGATTATTTCAAATATTGTGAAACTATTTTTGTTACTTTTCGTGATTAAAACCGGGATTGAAAACGTGCAAATAAAGAGAAAGTTTAACAGAACATGAGTGCAATTATACATTCATGCAACCTTTGTGTAATGTTGTGGACGTATGAACGTAAATACGTTGTGTATGTCAACGGGACGTCAAATAAGTTTCGAAAAGATTAGATAACATTGGTAGTTAGGGGCCGTTTTCAAGAGGTGGTAAAACGATGATGTGCAAAAAACATTCCTACATAGACACTTAAATACAAAAAGACATTAAAAAAATCTAACATCGCAATAGGTACCTTTGTACTGTAGGTCAAGTTTTATATCTTCAAGTACATGCGTGATTCGTGATAATAATGTCCTATGGGTAAATTTAGTACACAGTTCTACTGCCACAATTTCTACTTCACTAACAGCTGCACGATAAAACAGATTTTTTTTAAAAAAATGACTGTCCATGAGATAAATTAATAATATGGAAATCTGACCAAGATTCAGGAGGTGTAGCAGGGCCGGTGGGAGAAATATCCGATTTTGTCAATTAGCGCCCGTTAGAGATAACAAAGGTATACCCGTAAACTACCCTTATCTGAAGTAGGAAAAAGCTTGCCTCGGAATCGTGTTGTTTCTCGAGAGAGAACATTACGACACCTTTTGTGAAATCTACAGGAAAACATTGTTTTTTATTCTACGGCAGAAACACAAGAAACAGAAAACCCCAAGCCAAAAATAAAATACGGTTTTATACATGTATAATTTGGAAAGCGTACATATAGAATTCTTTGCCCAAAGCTTTCTCAGGATATTAAGGAAGCCTTATCTCAAGAGAAACTTTATAACTCAAGAAAAGGACCGTTATTTTTTTTTTATCTGTTCATCAGGTTTCTCTCGGTAACAGAGTGTTATCTCAGATAAGGCTACCTTATCTCCGGTAAGGTTTAGGTAAGGGGAATAACACTTCAGCTTCATTAGGAAGCTCAGTTTATTAATACTTAGCCTTATCCCCAGATAAGGCAGGGAGCCTCATCTCCAAATAACACCCCGTTAACTAGATTAATCCTCATTATTGGAGGACAACATTAAAGCTGTGAACCCACAAATAAACATGACCTTTTATTGGGATAACAATTAATAAAGCTGAACTCAAATAATGTTTCTTATTTGAGTTAAGAACAGCTTATCTTGAGATACCAAACCTGGTTCTCAAATAAAGGTCCTAAGTTACTAAGTAAACAAAGCTGTTTTGCACTGTACTATGCTGCTGTTGCTGCGGCTGCTGATGCTGCTGCTGCTGATTACTATTCTACTACTAATACTACTACTACTATACTAGTCTACTAATTACTACTACTACTTACACTATGGTAAAGATTCTTAGACGCAGTTACAAAAGCATCATTAATGAGTTACAAAAAAAAAAACAAATGTAACAATAATCCAAGAGAGGTCAACATAACTATGTTTTAGACACCTTTTGAAAGCTGTCATAGAAGTTATTCCATTCACACCAACGACAAAAAACGTTCGCATGCCAGCAAGTGATGACGGGATCAGGGAACACCTGGCATGGTGGTATCACCGCCCCAACCTGACTCAGGGGATTTCTTACATGCGCCTTCCCGGCGATTGTGTAATCACGACGGACGACGTCGAAGTAGGGTTGGGGGGTGTTTCACCATGACCTTTGCGTCCTCGGGGACGTGGGTCCCAGACCGAGGCCCAGGACCATGTCAATCGCCTTGAGATTTGTGGGCAGTGGAAGGAACCCTCTAGCTAATTCGAGGCGATGGTGACAACTCCAGTTGTCCCAGTACAGTCGGACAACTCCACAGTGGTGGCCTACATCAACAAGAGGGCTGGGAATCTAGGTCCCGGCCCTGGGCATCGACGCAATGCGAATCATAGCGTGGTGCCGGGAGCGGGCCATCACGATGTCCCCAGTACACACTCCAGGGGCCGTCAACTTCTTGCCGACGATCTGTCTCGTGGCAGGAGACGCCTCGAGTGGATACTGAACCGAGATGTCGTGCGAGAGATCTTCGAGAGATTGTATATTCCTCAGATCGACCTGTACGCCTCGAACCTGAGTCACAAGCTCCCTCTGTACGGCACCCGGACTCACGACCAGGGTGCGTACGCAGTCGAGGCTCTGGCGATAGAATGGACGGGGTTCACGGCCTACGCCTTCCCGACGATTCAGATTCTGAATCATGTAGTTTCGAAAATGGGCGGGAAGGAGCGTGCCGTGTCATCCTCATCGCTCCCTTGGCGAAACACACTTTGTTTCGGCCAATGGTGGATCGCTTGCCGGCTCTGCCGCTGCGTCCACCGATCCGTCCGGACTGAGTCTCCCTCGGACGGAGGGGGAGCAGCCAGTCTGCGCTTGAGCATCTAGCGTTGACTGCGTGGCAATGATCCGGCAGCGATGCCGAAGATTCTGGCTTTTCGCAGAGGGCTGGCCTGGCTCATATCGGCTGGAAGAAGGAATCCACCATGGACGCTTACTCTAAGCGTCTTGGGACCTACCTTCCGCTGGTTGTGGAGCGACGAGAGGTGGTCTACACTCGGGCATCTGTAGCCGCGATCGCTGACTTTCTCACATCGCTTTGATGCGGATTGGAAAACTTAGACTGTTAGAAACTACAAGTACGCTATCTTAGCGATCCATAGAGGATTCGATGACGGATCTAACATCAATGACGATGGTTCCGTCCGTTTCTCCTTCTAGGGAGGGGATGTTAATACAAGGACCTCCTCTTCTGGCCAGGAAGCCAGTCCCCTCCCTGGGACCTTCCTATGTCTTAGACTATTAGTGAAGCCCCCATTTCGAACAATGGCTGATGGCCACACTAAAACATGCCCTTCAAGACAGTCTTCCTGGTCGCTCTCGCCACTGGGAGACGATGCGCGGAGATCAAGAATATTCCTCTATGTCAGCGTACAGACAGGAATTCTCTCGGGACAGGGTCAAATTGTTTCATGCCGGATTTTCTGGCAAAGAACGAGGTCATCATAATTCAGACACTCAACAATATATACCCGAAATTGTGACACTCTTCTGGGAAGATCGCCTTTTGTGTGGTGTCACGTTCAGGGCCCTTGAGTACTATAAACTTAAAACTAGTCCGCTCAGGGGCTCGAAAGAGTTGTTTCTTACACACGCTTCCCCCCACGGGTCCGCGTCAAAAGCGACAATTGCTGAATGGATTAGCGCTGTAATTATTGATTCCAACGCGGGAATGAGCGCTCCACAAGCTCGATTCGAGCAAATTCTGTTCGTAATAGTCACTCCTCATGGGCCTATCCACGCGGAATCAGCATTGCTGAATGAAATCTGCGAGCCTATGTCGTGGAGGGCTCCACAACGTTTTCGTCAGTGTTTGTGTACTACAGAAACGTAAAAACTCCCCAAGAGAACGCTGCGAGGGGGTAGTTGTTGGCGTGGTGTGCGGGGTGGCCGCGTCTAGCTGGAGCGGCTCAGTGGGCGATTGGTGTGGCCGGCGAAGGTGTTGTGGTAGTGTTGCTCGTTTGTTTGTGACGGGTGAGGGCGGGGGTTGGGGAGGGGTGTTTGGTGTGGGATGGGTTTGCTCTCGGGGCTTTGGGATTGGGTCGGAGGGGTTGGGGGATCTGACGTGGGCCGTTCCCCGTGTGGGTTGTGTTAGGTTTTGTGGGTTTGGCGCGAGGGGGTAAGAGGGGGGGGGAAGGGGTTTGGCGTGGGGCTGGGGTTTGGGGTTGTGTATGGGGGGTGGGTGTGGGCGTTGGGTGTGGCGTGGGGTGGGTTGGGGGTTTGTTGTGGGCGGGGCACTTCCTGCAGAAGAAAACAACACTAATTCACGTCACTACTAAAGTTCCCATCGGTGCCGACTGGGACGCTCGCCCCGGAGTATTCCGTTTGAAGGCGGAGCATCTATGTCCCCGAAATTTATGTAATACCTTTCGGTCCTTAACATATGTTACTTTATGCTTAGTGCTGGTCTTCCTTGGTTGCATTCTGTTGACTGCTCTGAAATATCATGCTCCACCTCGACTGAGTGGTAGTCTGAGTTGTTTGTTGATTGAAGTATTCATTCAACGGGGGTTATGCATATGTTGCAGTCAACATTGGTTTTAAAAGGAAATAAGTTCAAAATAATTACTTTAAAAAAAAAAAAAACCATTATGTTTTATAAATCATTAATGAAGCCTTATTTTCTTCAATGTTGACTTCCCACTTCCAGGCCGCCCCACAGCAGATATGACAGAGTCCGTGTGGGCTTGAGCCAACAAAACGGAAAGTAAGGAAGAGATAAGGTCGACAGGGTGTGGACTGGGGTCATGGTCGAGACCATTTCTCTTTTAGGGGTGTTATTATGGTATTTGGGGCCTTCCACTTCTAAGAAGGAAATGCATATGTTTCGTCAACATTGGAAAGGAAATCAGGGGTCAGTTAGATGATTATAAAACTAATGTGTTTGAAGATTATCTAAACAGGTTTAATGTTTTTCAAAACATCAAAATGAGTTCACCACGACCAACACTTTGCCAAGCAAGGGCCATTTGTAGTGCAACAACCAATAACCATTTCCAAACTGCAGCACGGAATATTTTTATATAGTATGTAATCTGGTACAAACTGTCAAATGTAGCATCCAAATTGACAGATTGTTTTAACATTGTGGTAAAATACAAACAGAGAAGCACAATATTGTGGAAAGGGCACCGTGTAGCTGTTCAGATGCCATATTTAAATCCCAACACACAAGGTTGGCCGTATTGTACGTGTCTTGTCATGACTATATTAAAAATAATATCTAAAATGTGTCAAGAATATATACATAATTTAATGTTGTTTTGTTCAACCGTCAGTTTAAATGACCATTTCGTTTATTTTTATTTGTCTCTACACTTTTTGGTACATGAGACGAACAATTTTATGAAAGCAATACATCCAGGAAAACTATGTGTGGTTTACATTTGCCGTAATATTAAAATGTGATCATTGCTGCCCCGGAGAAGAGAACGCTTGGAATTGGTTTGCCCAAGCTTAGGGGGTTTGTATTTCAGGTATTGGTTTAAAATTCATTTGGGGGGGTAGTTTGATATTTTAATATTTTGTTTTATTCTAAATCCAAAATTAAAAAATTTAAAAAAAAAAAGGCGACCATTATTTCCCATATTTGGGTAGGGCCGGAAAAAAAAGGCAAACAAACTTTTTGTAGGCCTTAGATTGAATCTGAAATTCAGCAACTTAAGAGAAAGACAGGAATGTGTGGGAACTAATATTTATGATGATGATGATGGATGATGAGACCCCACCAATGCCGATGATGATGAGACAGGATGATGCCGATGTTGATGATGATGATGACAATGGTTGATGACACCGCTGATGATGATGACGCAATGAGGACGACGAATTGTTGATAATGTTGATGATAAACGATGTGGTGACGATTGACATGCTAATAATGATATTGTGTGTTGACGATGTCGATGATGATGATGATAACAATGACAATGAGGATTGACAGATTGATGTATGAAACTTTCAATACACGTCCTTCATTTAACCGTGAGTTGAGTCAGTGATGTCACTGTGTGTTCTAGGTTCCAAACCTTGAAAGGTGTGCACTGTCCTCGGAATAGCAGAGTTATGCTCGTTGGTTAGAGGTGGCAAGCTTGCTTGCATGCACGACCACGCTTATAATGTACAACCAAAACTTGAGTGGTTGAACAAGGTATACATGCACCATTATGTTTTGCACTTAATGATTTTCTAAACACACATTGCACTTTATATAAGCTAACCTTGTGAGAGTAACCATGTTGTTAACGGAGTTTGTAGCAATAACGACCCGGAAATAAAATACCTTGTCAGTGACTGCGTGGATGGCTTGGAATAACTGTGAGATAGTAAAGTATCTTTAAAATGCAATTCATATAAATTCACTACCTACAGTCGGCTGCTTCCAGAATTTCTCAGGGGGAGATTGGGGGGTTGCGCACAGGTGTTGACGTGGTCAATACACAAATGTCACAGATTCGTAATGGTCGAAAGCTTGAATATAACCGCGTTTTGATGCAAAAAACATTGGGGGGGCGTGGGCTGCCTGAGAATGAGAACATTGACACCAACTGAGAACTAATTGATTACACCTCGTTTTAATATGAACCTTGTAATTTTTTATTAATGGCCATTCTGTTCGTAAGTGGACTCTTCTAAAAAAAATAGACATTTTGAAACCCTAATCTAACGAATGGTAGTTGCAATAAGACCAATACACCTCATATTTATACTTTGATGCGGTTTTTTCAGAATTGGTTTAAGTGTCATTTTTGCATTGTACAAATGAAAATTTGGTTGTATGTATGATATTGGATTATGTTGTTTCTTATCAGAAATGGGTCATTATTTCCCAAATAGAAATGAGCTGTAAAACAACCTATATGGAGGGTTTCCACAAAGAAATGACATTCATATCTGGTATTGAAAGTGGTGTTACCCAGACATTTTTCATGGGGGGAGGAGGTGGGGAGGGAGGATGGAGGGTAAACAATATAATTAGGGGAATAATTCTTTCTTGAAAAAAATTTGCAAAAAGTAATAAAACTTAGTGACAGTTATTACTTTCCTGAACTGTATTTGGGCGGGAGAGGGAGAAGGGAGGCAAGGATTTGTAAGATTTCTATAAGATCATATGGCAAATGGTATTGCCACCTAGTTGAAAATGTGTCAGCAGATCTAACCCACGGCCGCGGCGCTTCGGAGCAGGAGGAGGGGGGGACTCTCTTCACGCGTGCACCCCATGTGCTGAGCCAGGGCGGCCGAGTCTCTGGGCCTGTCTTGCGCGCCCGAGCGCGTGCGGAGGAAGGACAGCTCAATCCGGGCTTCCCTATCCTCCCTCCGGAAGCGTCCAGGCGTTTTGTCGCTTCCAACAGACGTAGGTCTACTGTGGAAGAGCTCCGGGGAGGTCACTCAGAAGCTCTCAACGTACCGGTTGAAAACTTTCGCCAGGTCGCTGAAACTGCTGAAGGGACTATGACTCCTTCCTGAGAACTCCGATCATCGATCTTGACCTAGCATCCAAGTTGCCAACAGGCAAGAGTGCTCGGCTGCGCTCTCCCCCTTCTGGGAGGACCAGCTGAGGCACCTAGACCTTGGCGGTGACCTATGGTATAAGATAGCGGATTTCTCGATGGGCCTCGCCCACGACATCAGATCTCGTGGGCGAGGGTGGAGTTTACTCCTCGGAAGCCTCCGCTGCTTTGACTGTCCTAGCCTCGCTAGTGTACTCTGCAGACAGAGGCTTCAATGTCTTTGGCGCGTCGTCTGAGCTTCTTGCGACGAAAAAAACGCGGCTTCACACTTCGCAACTTGAGTCCGATCTTGCCTAGGGAAACTCTCCAAGACCAAGCCCGAGTCGCGGGACGTCCGTTCGGAGGTTCGTTCGGTGACTCACTGCTTGCGTCGGCGGGAGCGTGTGGAGTCGGAGCAGGCGATCAAGGATGCTCAGGCGAAGATCTCCTCACGGGGATCTTCGGCTAAGGAGAAGAAGCAAGCGCTCTCTGCTCATCTTCTTCCAGCGGTTCCGCCAAGCAGGCGAAGCCGCCACCGCCTCAGCAACCCAAGAAGCCCACAGCTCCGGCCACTTCTACCCAGAAGTCCGGGGCCAGGACGAAGACGCGTCCCCTTCCCAAAAGCAAGGCGCCAGGGAGGGGAAGAAAGTCTTAGTCCTGAGGGCACGGCGGTCGCGGGAACTTCCTTCCGGGAGAGGACCTTACCACCTCAGGTGGGCGGCCGCATTTTTGATTATTACGTGAGGGAATGGCCAGCCATCTCCCCTGCACCTTGGGTACTGAGTGTGGTGGAACGGGGGTGGGTGGGTTGGGGGGTACGTTTCTATGGGAGTGCACCGCGAACCCCAGCCGACTTCCCACCGAGACCTACCCTCCTTCCGGGGAACCGAAGAATCAACTTCTTCTGGGCGAGGTCTCGGCGCTCTTGCCGAAGGGTGCCATCTCACCAGTCGACCCTCCCTTCAACGAGGGGTTTTGGTCAACGTTCTTCTTGGCCCCAAAGAAGACCGGGGATTGGCGTCCCATCCTGAACCTAAAGCCTATGAATCAGTACATCAAGCCGATGAAGTTCAGGATGGAAACCCTCGCGTCGATCCTGCGCTGTCTTTTAAGGGGAGCTGGGCGTCTTCTTTGAATCTGAAAGACGCCTACCTTCACGTCCATGCCAAATCAGACCGTGAGTGGCTCAGATTTTAAATCCAGGGCCAGTCGTACGAGTGGACGTGCCTCCCCTCGGACTCTCCACCTCTCCCAGGTCTTCACGATGGTGACCCGGGTGGTGGGCGCGCCTTCCTCAGGGTCAGGGGGTAACCTCTGCCTGTATCTGGACGACTGGTTGATCTACGGTCCGTCGCCCCAGGCGACGGCCCGATATGGTCAGCCGTACCTTTCAGGTCGTGCAGAGGTTGGGCTACATTGTCAACTTCGACAAATCGAGCCCGTACCCCCTATCAGGACCTGAGGCATCTGGGTGCTCGGCTGCAACTGCTTCGGGCATTGCGAGCCGACGCCGAGCGGGTGCGATGTCAGCTTGTTCAGGCCTCGACGTTCCATGGCGATGCTTACGCAGGCCCACGCTCGAGACTGGCTTCGCCTTTAGGCCTTGATGGCCAGTATCGTCGACCTGGTCCCGTATTGTCGCTTCCACATGGGCTGCCTTCAAATGCACCTCGACGGCATACAGCCATCAAGCACCCAGTTCCCGTCTGCTCCCTATCAATACGGGGTCCAGGAAACACCTGGCATGGTGGTCACACCGCCCCAACCTGACTCAGGGGATCCTCCCTGCGCCTACCGTCGATGTTGTCATCACGACGGACGCGTCGAAGTCGGGGGGGGGGTTTTCACCATAGGACCTTTGCGCCTCGGGGACCGTGGCCCAGACCAGGACCAGGCCCAGGCCCATGTCAATCGCCTCGAGCTTGGCAGTGGAACGAACCCTGCTCACTTCGAGGCGATGGGACCAACTCCAGTTCCTAGTACAGTCGGACAACTCCACAGTGGTGGCCTACATCAACAAGCAGGGCGGGACTCGGTCCGGCCCCGGCATCGACGCCATGCAACTCATAGCGTGGTGTCGGGACGGGCAATCACGATTGTCCGCAGTACCCACTCGGGAGCCGTCAACTTTCCTGCCGACGATCTGTCTCGTGGAGGATGACGGACCTCGGAGTGGATTACTGAACCGAGATGTCGTGAGGGAGATCTTCGAGAGATTGTATGTTCCTCAGCTCGACCTGTTCGCCTCGACCCAGAGTCACCAGCTCCCTCGGTATTGCACCCGGACTCACAACTCGGGTGCGTACGCAGTCGACGACTCTGCGATACGACTGGACGGGGTTCACGGCCACGCCTTCCGCCGATTCCGATTATGACATCCTGTAGTTTCGAAAATCGGTAGGGAGGCGTTGCCGTGTCATCTCACGCTCCTCTGGACCGAAAAACCTTTGGGTTAGCCAATGGGGGATCGCTTGGGGCTCTGCCGCTGCGTCTACGAATCCGTCCGGATCTAGTTGATCCCTTCCGGAGGAGGGAGCGCCAGTCTGTCGCCGGAGCTTAGCGTTTGACTGCGTGGCCATTATCGGGCAGCGATGCCGAGATTCTGGCTTTTCGCAGAGGGCTGCCTCGCTCATATCGGTGGGAAGAAAGGAAGTCCACCATGGAGGCTTGAATCTAAGCTGTCTTGAGACCCTACTTCCGCTGGGGTGAGCGACGAGAGGTGTGTCCGACTCGGGCATCTGTAGCCGAGATCTGCTGACTTTCTCACGACGCTTTGTATAGCGACTTAGAAACTTCGACTGTGTTTGTGTTAGACAATACAAGGGGGGGGTCCCTCTATCGTAGCGATCAATAGAGGTTTCGATGACGGATCTACCATCAATGACGATGGCTCAATCCGTCTCCTCCTAGAGTGGGGGCATGTTTACTACAGACATCCGGCCAGGAAGACGGTTCCTCCCTGGGACCTTAATTATGTCTTAGACTATTAGTGAAGCCCCCATTCGAACCAATGGTTGAGGCATCACTTTTAAAACATGCACCTTCAAGAACAGTCTCTGGTCGCTCTCGCCTGGGCGACGATGCTCGGGGATCAAGAATATCTCTATGAGTGACAGGTCGAATTCTATCGGGGACAGGGTCAATGTTCTCAGGCGGATTTGGATTTTTGGGAAGAACGAGTCATCCCATCCGACACTCAACAATATCTTACCCCAAATTGCACTGTCACTCTCGGGGAAGATCGCATGTGGTGTCCTGTTCGGGCGCTTGAGTACTATAAACGTAAACCTAGTCCGCTCAGGGGCTCGAACGACTCGTTGTTTCTTACACCACGATTCCCCAAGGGTCCGCGGTAAAAGCGACAATGCTAGATGGATTAGCGCTGGAATTAATGATTCCAACGCGTTGATAGGAGCTTCCCAAGCTCTAGCCCATTCTGTTCGTAATATCACTTCTTCATGGGCCTATCACCGCGGATCAGATGCTGAAATCTGCGTAGGCTATTTCGTGGAGGGCTCCCACAACGTTTTCGTCGGTGTATTACCGAAAGCGTACAAACTCCCCAAGAGAACGTCGCGAGGGCACTCCTGCAGAAACAACACTTAATTCAACTTCACTATACATAACGTCTCCCATCGGTGCCGACTGTGACGCTGCCCCGGAGTAGTCCGTTTGTAATGTGAGCATCTATGTTCCCGAATTTTATGTTAATACCTTTAGGTCCTTAACTATGTTCGTATTTAGTGCTGGTCTTGCCTTTGGCTGCATTCGGTTGACTGCTCTGAAATATCATGCTCCACCTACCCCGACTGAGTGTGCTAGTCTGGTGTTGAATTGAAAAATATTCATTCACGGGGGTTAATGATATGTTTTCAGTCACCATTGGTGTAAAGGAAGATCAGTTCAGGGTAATGATTTATTCAAAAACAAAAAACACATTATGTTTTATAAATCAGCTAACTGAAGCCTGATTTCTTTCCAATGTTGACTTCTCACTTCCAGGCCCGCCCCATAGCATATATGTACACGCGTCCGTGTTGGCTTTTGAGCCAAAACGGATTAGGAAAGCTAGGTCTAACAGGTGTGACCTGGGGTCACTGGTCTAGACCATTCTCCTTGTTAGGGGTTTATTATATGGTATTTGGGCATCCACTTCTAGAAGGGAAATGCCTATGTTTCAGTCAACATTGGAATGAAATCAGCTTCAGTTAGATTATTTATAAAACTAATGTGTTTTTGAATATTATCTAAACAGGTTTAATGTCTTTCAAACACAAATGATTCACCACGACAACATTTTTGCCAAGCCAAGTGCCATTTGGTATTGCCGACCACCCATACCATTTCCACTGCGCACGGAATACTTTGGTATCTAGTAGTCTTCTGGTACAAACTGTCAAATGTAGCAACCAAGTGACAGGATACCTTGTGGTTAAAATACAACAGAAGCACCATATTTGCTGTAAAGTGCAACGTGTGTAGCTGTCCTATGCCCATCGTAATCACACACAAGGTTGCCAGTATTGTACCGTGTATTTCATGGACATATTAAAAATAATATCTAAAAAAGTGTCAAGAATTATATCAAATTTATTTTGGTTTTGTTCAACCTCATTAAATTAACTCATTTTATGTTTATTTTATTTGTCCACACTTTTTTGGTACATGAGCGACACATTTTTAATGAATTAAATACCTACAGGAAAATATGTTGTGGTTTGTACATTGGCCGTACATATTAAAAATGTGCATATCGGCCGGAGAAGCTTGATTGGTGGTGTGCCCCAAGCTTTGGAGGGTTTGTATTTCAGGATATTTGGTTTAAAATTCATTTTGGGGTAGTTTGTATTTTAATAGTTGGTTTTCTCTTCTAAATCCCAAATTAAAAAATGACAAAAAAAAAGGCGACCCATTATTTCCCATATTTTGGGTCGCCGGAAAAGGCAACAAACTTTTTTTTAGGCCCTAGATGAATCTGAAATTCAGCAGCTTAAGAAAGACAGGAATGTGTGGACTAACATAATGATGATGATGATATAAGGATGACAATGACGATGAATGATGATGACAGTGACTACGATGTTGATGATGATGATGACATGGTGATGAACAACGATGATGATGATACGGAATGAGGACGACGATGTGATATGTGATGATAACGATGGTGACGGAGACATTGCTAATAGGGATATTGTTTATTTGACGATGTCGATGAATGATGATGATAACATGACAAGATGATGACGAATGTGAATGAACACTTTTCCCAATACACCACTGTACTTCATTTCACCTTGAGTTTAGTAGTGATGTCACTGTGTGTTCTAGGTTCCATAACCTTGAAAGTTCACTGTCCTGCTGAATCGGCACATAATGATGCTCGTGGTAGAGTGCAAGCGTGCTTGCATGCAGACACGCTTTATAATGTCACAACCAAACTTGAGTGAAAACAGGTCTACATGCACAATTATGTTTTGGCACTTAATGATTTTCTAACACACACATTGCACTTAATATAGCTAACCCTTGTGAGAGTAACCCATGTGTTAACGGAGTTTGTCGCAATAACGACACGGAATACCTATGTCAGTGCTTGAGTGGATGGCTTGGAATTAACTGTGAGATAGGTAAAGTATCTTTATAATATGCACATTCATATTAAATTTTAACTTACATACGTAGCTGCCAGAATTTCTCAGGAAAGATTGGGGTGCCACAGTGTGAACGTGCGTCAATACACAACTGTCACACGATTCGTAATTGGTCGAACGGCTTTGAATATAACCGCGCTTTGATTTGCAATACATTGTGTGCGTGTGGCTTGCCTGATAAAATTGACACCAACTGTAGAACTAATTGATTAACCTCCGTGTTTAATATGAACGCTTTTTTAATTTTTATTAATTCCATTCTTGTTCTTGAAGTGGACTCTTCTAAAAAATCAGAATTTTTGAAACCCAATCATAACGAATGTTATGTTGCCATAGACCCAATACACTCAATATATACTTTGTAATGCTGTGTTTCATGAAATTGGTTTTAAGTTTCATTTTTTGCAATTCAAATTAAATTGGTTGTATGTATGAATTTATATGGTTTTTCCTTTCAGAAATGGTTCATTATTTTTTTTTTTCCCAATAGAAATGAAGCTGGAACCACATATATGGAGGTTACAAAGAAATGACTATTTTCATATATTGTATTGAAAAGTGTGTACGCCAGACATTTTCCATATTGGGGGAGGGAGGTGGGAACAATATAATTAGGGAATCACTCTTTTCTTGCAAACATTTTTGCAAGTAACTTATGTTACAGTTATTCCTTTTCCTGAACTTTATTTGGGGGAAGAAGGGGGGCAAGGATTTTTGTAAATTTCTATAAGATTCATAATGCATTATGGTATTGCCATGAGTTTGAAAATTCAGCAGCGGTCTAACCCACATACAATGCATCAGGTTCAAGGCTCTGGCTGGTTTCCTGTTAACTTATTAGATAGACATGAACACGCTTATTTTCACTAATTACCAATAATAAAAACAATATTCTATTATGTGAGGCGCACATGTGGTCCAGTGGATTAGCGTTCGGCCCGACGTCAAAGGTTTTGGGTTCGAGCCCGCTGAGGCAAATGTGTTTCGCCCTTAGTACGGCCGGCTTTACTCAATTACTCCTCTTCCCAGGTGTAAATAAATGGTACCGGCATTATTCAATGCTGGGAAGGTAACTACTCGCTGTGAATGAGTTGTAAAAAAAAGGCGCTCCCACTACAGCAACATTATAAATGATGGAGTCTGTTCCAATCGCGTCAAGAGCGATGGCACCGTTCCTGTGTATACAGTCCGTCCCCTTTACCTTTACTTCTATTATGTTTAATTTGTAAAATAAGTGGATTGGTGGCCGCTTTTTCGCAACACGAGGTCAAAGTTCCATCTTACTATAAATATTAGAGCTGTGCACTACTACTCTGTAAAACGCAACTACGAACATACTATCACAACACGCTATTTTTGAAAGCCATATTGAAAATTTGCAAAAACCTTGTGGCTATTCTTTGCGACGGTAAGCTTTCTGAACGAACCACATGCCTGATGATGTTTTGATATCTAGGGTCATTTTATAACCGAGTGTCACTTGGCGAAATCAACGGAACGTGCATTTCTCTGCTGTAAGGTTTACGTATAATGGCCGTGGGCGGTAACCATTTTTTAAAGCATCTCCAGTGAGCTTTTTTAAATCAGATGGCCCGTCGTTCAATAGCCTTTTAATTTACCTTCTCTATGATCAGGTCACTTTACAATGCATTTTAGGAATGTGAATTGGTTAAAGGCACTTATCAGGATTTGTAAATCAGAAACATCGAAAAAATCATCAAAATCAATTTGTTCTTGTCTGTAACATGTCTAGGCACCTACCATACCCTACAAATGATAGGCCCAAAAGCAGCCGAAGAAACAAAATCGAAAATTTTTGTCATTAGTGTCCGACGGCCACTTACTACACACTCATTGAATGGAGTTTGTTATTTGCTGATTCCGTCATGACTTGTGTCTAATTTTGTACTGGTGTCTAATTTTACAAAAAGAAAAGTCACACAGTATGGATGAGTGGACATCAATGTTTATAAACACAAGGTAGCACCTGGTCTACTGAATTGTTAGCGATGTCAAAGAACATGCCTACAGTACAGGCATTCAATAGCTTCACCCCTGCTTGAGCCGCGAATTTTTTAAAAGCCAAGCCCTGAGGTGCTCACGAAGTACTGCCGGGCAGTGCTTTGTCATTGCCCGGCGTTCGACGTCACATGTCAACTCATCAATACCTTCATTATTTTAGAGGTCTCTATCTGATTGATGGATATATGTTTCCCACAACCAAAAAAGTAAACTTTCACCTTCTCAAACAAAAGTAATGACTGATTTACAGGAAACTTGTTATGTGGGTATTGGTGGACTCATAAATCATTACACTGAGCGATTCCTTTTTACACCAATGTGACTGAAACATAGGCCATTTTCCTTCTTGAGAAGTGAAAATGACCCCAAAATACAAAAACACCCTAAAAGAAATGGACCGTCCCTCCCAGTGACCCAGGTCACACCCTGTCGGCCATTGCTCCTCCTCAGTTCCATTTTGGCCAGCTAGCTATACGGGCCGGGTTACGATAGGCCTCTATATATTGCCAAACTTGAGGAATTATATTGATATATTGAATCTTTCCTGCGGAATAATCCTAATTAAGACTACTTGCCACACTACCTTGGATATCTAAGGATTATTATACAAGGAATGAGCACTCTTGGACGGCAAAAACTAACAGGATTTACCTCCGACGAGAGAGCTTCTTGTGTGTATCTTTTTTACCGCCTTGCGGTCATGTGATAATTGTGAGGGAAAAAGGTAAACAAAGGCCGCCATTGCCGAACGTGTTTTGCGGCTTTGGATGCATTTGCTTGTTTTGATCCTGTTATGTTTCTTGTGGTTTATACTATCAATAAAAAAAAACAGTTCTATATGACGTGAGTGTCCACATTTGTAAATTTTTTATAGATGTGTTGTGTATTAAAAAATATGTTGAAACTGACTTGGAAAAATTCTTTAACCGTTTGGACTCAGTTACCTAGACGGTTTCTGTCCCTTCGTTACGTGTCGGGAGCCCTCCACGGCACGCTTTGAATGTTTTCTTATCTGTTTCTGGACACGCGGTAATCCATGGCTCGCTCACCCCCGTTTTTTTTATGTCGTCGCATAAATGCGCACGGTGTCCCCACCTCAATTCATCTGTGATCCCCATCCTCGTTGCGTTATCCATCGGCAAGGCTCCCGCACCGACCGGTGCATGTCTTTCATGCATTGGATTATCCGAAGCTCAATGGGCAACCATTGGCGGCGGATTCTCTTGCAGTTTCGGCTTAGGGAAACTTAGCGTGGTTTTTCCCGGCATGTGCCTTTCGTCAGTGGTCCGGTTCCCCGGGGTATTCCCCTCTCTCTTGGCTATTTACGCCAGCCGGCCTGCTCTAGGAGCTCCCGTGACTCAGGTGTGCGTGGCAAGCTTCGGGTGTTTACAAGACCCCCCATCCCGCCATCGATTACCCCCAGGCCTCCGTATTTTCCTAGCTCGCCTGGTTCTATGCCAACAGGGGCCCCATTTACCACGGTGCTAGCCCGCCGAGCGCGGTTCACCCCGCCTAGATTACCACACCACAATGCGCTGCCCCTTTCTTCTGCCGTTGGTGTGTGATTATACACTACAGGTGGGGTGTGTTTATCACCCACTCCCCTTTTGCGTTGGCCGGTAGAACTTCACTCCTCCCCGCTTGTTTTCCCCGTGTGTGTAGTCGTTACGGCTTTGGTCGATGGTGACAGCAAATCACAGCCCCTGAATCGACCGCCCCCCCCTTGGTCCGATTCAATCTGTTATCAGCTATTGTGCCACTTGATTTGCCTAGCCGGGTCTGTTACGTACGGCGTTCTTAGGGCGTTTACCTAGTCAATTGCCCTGACCTACCACCTTCCCTTCCCCCTTTTTTTTGGTATTGGGTATCATAGGCGTTACCTCGTCGGCCTTGTTTTATGACTCCTTTTGTTGGGTTAAGATTTTACGGCTCCCACCCCCTTGTGAACATGTTATAGTGTGTTCTGCCCCGCCCAGCGTCGCCTGGTTCTTTCCGAACGCTCACCTATCCCGCCTCTGCAGTTGATCTAGCCTAGATGTATCTGCATGTTATGTGCCACCTCCAGCTGGTATTACCCGCCCCCCCTCTTTTGTGACTATCCGCGCAAGGCCTCCCTTTGTTGTGTTGGGCCTTGGTGCTGGGGGTGGTGCTCCTTGCTTCACCAGTTGTGCCTGCAGTGATCCACGTTGACTGCACCCCTAGCTGACACCGTCAGATACGGCTTCGTATCACCACCGCCGGGTCCACACCTCTCCTGTCTTGTTAGTTGGTACACGTGGCGTGGTGTGTCACCCCCCGTTTTACCATTTACTCATTGTGATTGGTCTTACATCCTGGTGGCGGGGCATCCCATGTTGGCGCTTGCACCAACGTCCGGCCAGGACGCTTATAGTTTGTAGGAGCAGCTCCACATTTGTTGGACTGTCAATGTGAGGACCTGTGCCCCTTATGTTAAATGTTGTTCCCCCCTTCCTCCTTTTCTCTCTTCCCCTTCTCACCCCTTCCCCTCTCCTCTTTCCCTTCTTCCCTTTTTTTTCCCTCCTCTCCCCCCTTCGGCCTTACTCACTGCACGGGGACTTCGTACCCCAGTCCGCAGCCCCCGACCCTTCTGTACGCCGTTGTTTCGTGACGCTTTTTTCACACTCGTTAACCCGTTGCCTATCTACCCACCATATGCGCATGCAGCCTGGACTGCTGGCTGTGTGGATAAGTTTATTGGTACTGGTTTGCCAAACTGGCGGCTCATCCCGCTTGCTTGGTTCTGACCCCCACCGGCGATTTTTTCTATTGGTCATAATATGTCTCGCGACTTCCCCTTTAAACAGTTAGGTCGCCCATTTGCTCGTGCGTTGTACATCTCGGTCGCTTTGTGAGCGTCCTTCCGGTGATGGTTTTGTTACTACAGATCCGCTGACCGTTCTCTCAGCGCCCTGTCGTGCCTATCTATGCCCCCTCCGCTCTGCCCCCCTTTCCTTCGTAGTAGCCTGCTATTGCCTATTTATACTTCATTTCGGAGAGTGGCCCTTTGGTGTGTTATTTTTGGTGGGCTTAAAGTGCCCTGTTTTTCGTGATTCCCGGTTGCCGCCCCCTGGTGCCAGGTGCACGGCGTACCAGTCCATATAACACACTTCGTTGCAGCACGTACCTTTGGGGATTTGGCCGGGTGTACCCCACTTATTTGCCCGCCTATTCCCCTCGGCCAGCATCCCCCGTTTGGGGTTCAGTGTCTGTGGTTCCAGCCAGGGTATGTTACGGCCCAGGCTGCCTCGTCAGACTGACAGTGGGTTAGTCCCCCAGTCCGTGGATTTTCCCCTTTCCCCCTTCTCCCTTCTTCCTTCCCCTCCCCTTCTCCGCGGCATCTAGTTGTGCTGCCTCCACCTCGGTGCCGCTTCACCACGCTGACTCCTATCCCCCTCACCCCCTCCCCTTCCTGCCCAATCTCTGCCGTCTTACCGCACGTTTCCCTACTCAGGGACTCTTACCGGCAGTTCACGACTTCTGTGTGTCAGACCCAGACAGCGCCAGTGAGGAGTAATCCGGCTCCAGGGAGAGCATATCCATCCCTGTCGGTTGTTGATTATCCCTCCCAGACCAGGCTCGGCACCCGTCAGCCGCCTCCGGTTTATGCGCGGATTGTGTTTAGGTGGACTCTCTCCAGTCCATGCACACACCCCCGTCGCCCTCCGCAGGGTCTGCCGAACAAGCCGCCGCTTGACCCTTGCGCGACGGACGCAGGTTTTTTTTTGTGCAGGAAGTGGGACAGTTTCTGTGTACTCACTCGGCCTGTTTTCATTACTTCCACCACCAATGTGTATATAGCTTTTCGGACCCACATCCGTCAGACCGTGGATCGGATTTATGGACAGGCTTTGGTTACCGGTGAATGTGCCGCAGAACGACCGCTTGGGATCTTTTTGTCCCTCGCGTGAACGTCTTCCCACCATTAGTCTCCTCTCTGCGGAATTCACGAGTAAGCGTTATTTTAATCTCCTTTCAGTGCGGACCCAGCAGGGACCCTTTCCGACCTCTATTTGGCGGCAAGTCCCGATACCGTCGGTTTGAAGGCTTGGACCCGACAACTGGCTAATCCCCCCGTACTTTGGGTTAGGTATTCCTCAGTGACAGCCATTTGCCTGGATTCTTTAATTTGCCCCACCCGTGTATACCGGTACTTGCACGACTAGGGTCTTTTCGCCTATGGGTACTCGTCCCCACGACCTCAGGTCCCTGTTTGGGCCTTCGAGGTATCGGATGCTGCTCTCCGGAGACCTCTGATGCCGGTATGGTGTCTCTGCGCTTTTTAGCCTGGTGACTGGTTTTCACGAAGAGGTTTCTTTATGGCTTTGGCCCACCGGACCCCCGCCTATGTAGCTTACCCTTCCTTTTGGACGATTTTTCCCGAGAATTGATCTTTGTGACTACTATGTCTTCTCTTCCCCTGATTAGCCTCCGACACTCGCTTCGTTTGACCGGTCTGTGAAAGCCCACCCAAGACCGGTAGACTTATATTTTCGGGAAGTTCTTCTTTCTTGGACGGAACACTTCGTGGTGATTCTTTCTTGCTGCTTCTCAGCGGTAATTTCGGTTGTTTGAGTCTGCAGTCAGGCATGCCCAAGGAGGCCCAGGAGAATGGTAGTACGAAGAAGGACAGAGAGAGTTTGGGTGTAAGTGATTGCAGAGTACACCGACTGAAAAGAGGGCCGGGTTAAAACACTTACTGCCCCTGCTTGTTTATCCGTGATTTTTCGCGGATAACATGTCCCGAGCACGCCTGACAGAGTTCACTCAAAAGTATGGGGTTATTGAGCTCGGGTGAGAGTGAACTCGTTGAGACAGCGACAGGAAATTACTGATCCCGCCCCCTTCTCCCTCTTTTTTTTTTTCCCCCTTCTCCTTTTCCCTTCTTCACGGGCCTTAATGAGAAGAAGGAAAAACCGATACAAAAATCGGACAGGAGAAGACAAGTAGAAGGTTCCGCTCTTCTTCTTCTAAGCAGAAGTAGGCGGTACCGACACAGAAAAGCAGCGAATGCCAGTTAGCGTTCCAGCACTTTTCAGCACTTGGACACACATATAGAAGCCCGCTTCGTGAACCCGTCTACGCTTCTTCGTCAGTATATGCCCGGGTGTTGGTTAGCTGCGGACAGGATGCGATCCATCACACTAGTACTAGAATTACCTTTCCACTCCCATCAAAGCAAGGCGCCCTGGAAGGGGAAAGGTCGTTCTTATATAGTCCTCCTCTTCTCTTCTTTTTCGATTTTCTCCTCCCCTCCCGGTTGCTCGATCTCGGCACACCACCGTAGTTTTTATATGAGGAGTCTATACCTTCAGGGAGTTGGGAGTTTCCCTGCCACCTCAGGTGGTCGAGGCATCCCATGGTCTATATCTTTGTTCACGTGCCTCGGACTATGTAAGACATATGCTACAGCAACCTGGTGTATTGAGAGTTGGGGTCCGGAGCTCTCCGCGGGGGGGTACCAAATCGAGTTTTTGAAAGCTTGGTACCCCCTAAGGACTACTCCCGGCCGAGACCTACCCGAATTCCGGGTGAAAGCAAAAGGAAAGTAATTCTGGCGCGGACAGGGTTATCGGCGTCCTTGGCGAAGGGCGCATCTCCGCCGCGTCGACACCACCCCTTTCACACCAGGGGGTTATGTCGAATTCTTCTTAACTCCCAAGAAGACAGGAGACTGGCGTCTCATCCTGAACTTGAAGCGTCTGACAAGTTAATGCAAGCCAAAGGTTCTAGGATGGAACCCGCGCGTTACGGTACACTGCGCCCTACTGTCATTGAAGGGGAGTGGGCGTAGTCTAGGGATATGAAAGACGCCTACCTGCAAGTCCTAGTTATTAAAAAATACGAACGTTTGCTGGCCTCAGGTTCAAAATACAGGGGTCCAGTAGTACGAGTGGAAGTGTCTCCCCTTCGGGCTTTACACCTCTCCCAGGGTCTTTACGTTTGTGACCCTGGAAGTGAGCGCCTTCCTCAGGCGTCGGGGTCAACCTCTGCATGTAACTGGAAGACGGCTAATCTACGGGACAGTCGCGCCTTGGCGACAGTCAGAGATGGTCCGTCGTCGAACAATCCAGGTCTTGCAGAGGCTGGGGGCTTTATCGCAATTAGAAAAGTCCAGATTGACCCCTCCCAGGACATGAGGGATCTGGGTGCACAGCTGCAATTGCTTCCCGGTAGTGAAGAAAAGTTAGGCCCCGCAGTTTGGTTCCGATGGGGGTGGGGTTGTTCATTAAAACCGTGCCCTCCCATGGCCAAACTCAATCAGGCCCCCGCTCTAGACTGGCTTCGCCTCCTCGGACTGTGGCCAGGCTCGGCGGATCTTGTCCCGTACTGTCGCCTTTCAGCATGCGGTGGCGCAAATGCACCTAGGGCGGCACTACAGGCCGCTCAAGCACCCAGACTCCCGTATGATCCCCATCGACGCCACGGGAGCCGGGAACCATGACATGGTGGTCATCTTCGCCCCAACCGACTCAGGGGATTTCTTTCCCAGCGCGTCCAGTCCGAAACGTAATCACGACAGAAGGTAGAAGGAGGGTTGGGGGATTACCATAGATATGAGGTCTCGGGGACGGTCGGTCCCAGACCGAGGCACGGTGCCCATGTCAATCTTCTCGAATTGTGGGCAGTCGAGGAAGACTCTCGCCCCTTCGAGACGGATGCGGGGACCAACACCGTGTCTGGTCCAGAAGGACAATTCCACAGTGGTGGCCTATATCAACAAGCAGGCGGGCTCACACGGACCCGTGTCCCGTGCCAGGCATGTCATGAAGTGATTGTCCGGTTGGACCAGGGGCCATACTCTGTGTTGTTCCCGCGGGGGTCCACAGTCCGGGGCAGTGGTTTGGTGCAGGCGTCAACTCCTCGCCGACGATTGTCTCGCAGGAGGACGAACTGGCCTCGGAATGGATACTGAAACCGGCAAGTAGCTCGGGCGATTTTCGAGAGATTCGAAACTCCGCCAGATCGAATGTTTGCGTCTCAAAGCTGGTCACCAGCTCCTCTGTACTGCTTCCCGGACTACGGACCCGGGAGATGTTTGCAGTCGACGCGTCTGGCGATAGAATGGTCGGGGTACACGGCATACGCTTCCCCCCCAATCCCGATTCTCCACCGAGTGGATCGATGATTCGGGCGGAGGATTGCCGGGTCATCCCCATTGCTCCCTTCTGGCCAAAACACCGTGTGTTCCCGGCCAATGGTAGATCGTTAGTGGCTCCGCCCGACGATGCCAATCCGTGATGGTGGATCTAATATAAATTAAGGAAGGAGGGAACGCCAAGTCTATGAGATGTAGAACATTTAGCGTTGGAGCTGCGATTGGCATTATCCGGACAGACGATGCCGATTCCGGTGCTGATAGCGGCTGTTCGAAAGAGGTGCCTCGCCTATAGCCGCCGGAAGAAGGAGATCCACGATGGACAGCTTACCGTAAGCGTCTTGGACCCTACTTCCGGTGGTTGTGAGCGGCGAGAAGTCTCTCCGACTCGTGCTACTGTAGCCGAGATCGCAGACTTCCTCACCGAACGCCTCGCGATAGCGGCCTGGAGCCCGACCGTTAGAAATTACAAGGCCCACCATCCATTGTATCCACAGAGGGTTTGTGGACGGGTCTACCATCAACGGTGATGGGACAATCCGTCTCCTTCTGGAGGGGATGCACAATACTCGACCTCCGCCCAGGAAGGTGGTCCCTCCGTGGGACCTAAACACTGTCTTAGACACTTAATCTAAGACTCCGTTTGACCGATGATTGAGGCTTTCGCTTAGCCATGTTTGCCTCAAAGAGGCCTTCCTGGTCGCACTTGGCTCCGGGGGACGATGCCTCTGAGATTTTTTTTCAAAGCATCAATCTCGGCATCAGAGTTCTCCCGGGACAGGGTTAAGTTGTTCCTCAGGCCAGACTTTCTGGCCAGAAGTAGACAATCTTCCTTTTAGGCACTCTTACCATCTCCACCCCGGATCGCCAACAGTTCGTCGGTGCCCGTCGCGGTGCCCCCTTGTTCGCCGTTAGCGCAGAGAAATCCCCTGTGTGAGTGTAATGTTAGCGGAATGGTAGCTAGATATAAGAGAACACCAAAAGATGATAGAAGGGGGACGCTAGAACGAAGTGGGCGGTTGTTTTTTCTCACAAACGCTGCCCCCCAGGGTACCGCGTTCAAGAGACGACGCTAGCCAGAGGGATTTCCGCGGTATTTCTAATTCCGGTGCGGGGTGGCGGGTCCCTCACGCGGCCCAGGGCTCAATTGTTCGTAATATCACTTCCCGGGCGGCCTACCCCAACCGCGGGATCTCAATCGCCGAAATTTTGCCAAGACAAAATTGTCGTGGTGGAGGGTTGATACCACAAAGGTTTTCGTAGCGTTGTGTACATACAGGACGTAGAAAGCCACAAGAAAACAGTTGCGAGGGCTCTTCTGCAGAAGAAGAGAGAAACAATACTAAAATCTCCCCAAAAACAATCCACATAATATAACCCGTTGGCCCGACATGGCCATCGCCCCCGGAAGTATGAGCAGGTCAGGTGAGCATCTTATTGTGTTGTCAACTTATGATGTGCATCACTGATGTCCATTCATATGTGTGTCTTTATGTTTTGGTATCTCCGTCCCATCCTTTGGCTGCAGCCGTTGAGCCGCGCTCGGAGGAGGAAACTAAGGTTCAAACGCCGACTAGTAGGAGCTAGCTGGTAGGTTGATTGAAATATATTCATTCAACGAACGGTTATGCATATGTCAACATTGGTTTTTTTGTGTTTAAAGGGAATCAGCTCAGTGTACTGATTAGTCAAAGAAAACATGTTATGTTTTAAAATCATTTATACTGGGCCTGATTCCATTCACCAATGTTGAATTCCCAAGGCCGGTTCCCTGACCCAAAAAATAATAGTTCGTGCGTACGTTGGGCTTGGGCCCAAAAACGGAGATTTTAAGGTAGGAGAAATTCTGTAAGATCAAGAATCTAAGGGTGTGACACATTTGGCGGTCCAATGGGAGGGAATGGGTCCATTTCTTTTTGGGGTGGTTATTTGGTATTTGGGGCATTCCACTTTCAAGAAGATAAATGCATATGTTTCAGTCAAACTTGGAAGGTAATTCAGGCCTCAGTTAAATGATTTTATAAAAAATAACATGTTTTTACTAATTATGCAGTCTTTCTATCATCACCAAACGGCATCTTACGTAAAGATGTGCATAGTTCTGAAAATCATAAAACAAAGATGCATAGAGATTTATGAGAAAATAGCGGGTGAGGCAACAATACAACAAATCTTAATAAATGACTTTTAAAATTGTGTCTTTCTTTCCCTTGGTCATAAGAAATTGGGGAATCCAAAACCATGTTAAAGAGGGGGTTCGAATGTTTTGGGTATAAATAGCCCAGACTGTGTAAATAACTTATACAGAAAGTTTTTCTTAAAAAAAACCCTGATTCTTCACATAAATCTCAGAGTGCTGGGTTAGCCCACAACAACACCATTGATAGACACTAGGATGAAAATTAGTCTCAAAAGAGATCTACTGAGTGTAGGTTTAACCTTGAGGATATACTTTGTCTCGTCATCGAAGTATGAAGTAACGACGCCACACGTATACATCAAGTACCGCCTTTCAGTTGAAGTGCACTTGTACTTCACAACACCGCATGTGAAAGTGTGGAAAAAATGTGTACTGTCAGTTTGTTACTTCCTACTTTGAGCGGACAAAGTATAGATCTACGATCAATGGGCAGGGAAAGTTATAAGATATTCTTACATTCAGTTACATATGTTTTTTTTTTTTCAAATATTTTCTTCAGATAATCCATGTTTGCCTTCACCATGTCAAAACAACGTGGAATTGCAGCAATGTTGGCTGACGATATGTAGTGTTGTCTGTGAAGAAAGAAAAGACGGATGGATAGGGGCTGATTGTCAGATAGGTGAGGCATAGATTTGGAAAACTTGTGAAAGTCACCTTGGTTATCTCTGTAAGGCACTAGCATGCCTTTTCATACAGAGATTTCTGATTGGCTAGTACTTCATGATATCATTTCAATAACCAGTTCAAATGCAGCTTCCAAATACTGTAAAAGTGAGAATTTTCGCGCGTGTAATTTTCGCGTTTCAGCAATTTTTACCCATTTTTGCTTGTTTCGTAAATTCGCTCTTTTCAGCAGCTACATCCGACCTACACACAAAAGAAAACATTTTCGCGGGTTTTTAATTTCGACGCAAGATCAGGATGTGCTGCGAAAAGCAAGAAAATAATTGTTGTACGCGCAGAAAATTTCCACTTGTACAGTATGTTAAGCTCAAGCTTCGCTTTCAGCCCTACCCCTATATTACCATGTTAAATATAAGCCATGAGAACAAACTATCAGAACCCCAGTGCCTTACCGGTACACCTCGTAAATATAAGCCCGACATAAATGAGCACATACTGCCTTTTGCTTCTTAGTAAGGAACTCTTCAGAATCCCAGTTGCCTTTCTATTACCCTCGGTTAAGTACAAAGCCAACATAAATGAGCATGTCTGCGCTTTGGGCCGCATGGGGAAGAAAGAACTCTTCAAACCCCTAGTTGCCTTTCCACGCCCCTCAGTAAATAGCCAGAACATTAACATGAGCATATACGGCTTGCTGTGCTTCTCATGTAGTGAAGGAACCTTGAGGCCCCAGATGCATTTTCATGCCCCTCGAGTAACATAGAAGCCATGACATAAATGAGCACATATACTATCTTTTTTGCTTCTCGGCAAGGAACCTTTGGAAACCCCAGAGCATTTTCAGCCCCTCAGAAATATAAGCCATGACATAAATGAGCGTATACTGCCTTTCTGTGCTTCTCAGTCAGCACCCTTTAGAGGCGCCAGATGGCCAGATGCCTTTCCGTTGCTCCTCTGTCAAATTTACGTATGACACCCTTGAGCAATATACTGCCTTTATGTTCTTAATAAGAAGCAACTTTTAGAACCACGTTGTCTTCTGGCCTCTTTGGTAAATTAGGCTCAGGTTTAGCTGTAAATAGTCAATAAAAGTAGCTGACTAAGAGCAGCATGGCAAGGGAACAAGCGCAACTGTCTCTGCGTGCCCATTGGGAAGTAATTTGGCAATTTGATTTTATCTTGGCTCTCTGTGCAATTGGGCAGTTACCAGCAAAAGTCAGTTGGAAGTTAAAATATATTTTTGCTTTCAATCTTTCTATTGATAAAATGTTGTTTTCAGAAAACGCTTTGTGTTGTGAGTGTAAACCAGGTGTCTTAAATGGTGCCGGTCATGCAGTTAGTTAGTAAAGAGTGTAGTAAAAGCTAATCCCAGGACTCACAGTCTCTGTGATTGCTCTGATGGCCGGGTGATCAGAGGAAAAATGTGATATAGGTAAGTCAAGAACATTGTCATTACAATATAAATTATTGATTGAAATCAATCTTCATTCATTAAATTGACAGATGCCTGCAGAATGTATCATGGGAATATGTTATAGAAACACTGAAAAGTCTGCAAAATTTGTTGATAGTGTGAACTCATTAGTTATGTGTTTGTTGTTTTTGCATATTCTCAATAGTGATATTAAATTGGATCATATTGATTAAGCCCAAATTAAGTGGTCGAGCTAGAGTTGTCAAAAAATTTTAAAACTCACGAGCGAGACTAATTAATATTGGGCATAAGTATTATCATATCATGTTTTGAGCCGATGACTTTCACCATTGGACTCCTCAAAACGTGGATTAATGTGTAATATTGTCTCTATGGGCTGTGTGAGCCCATTAATTTGAGTGGTGGATGCTGGCACAGTCGTTATTCACTACGATCTAATACGTATCTTCATTCTCTTCTTGTTTGGATGTTTTAAACCAAAAATATTTTCCTTGTTAGCGCAATTATTCGTTACAAAGGCAAGCCTCCAAGAACAGGTCGCCACTTCAAAAAAATGACCAAACCTGTTCGAAACTGTCTAGCACAGCATAAGCTTATAGGAAATGTTGTGTTAAAACTCTAACACCTCAAGACACCCACTATTTAATATTGTCTCATATTAGATAGGCACACAACCAAGGCCTTACTGGCACGTTTGGCATATTAAAACCCAGCCAGTGACTAAGAAATCGTGGACATATTGTGACTTGGGAAGATAATACAACGACAGTTGTAACTTTTAAAGAACGCACACCCTAGAAATATTTTATTGTCTTCGAACAACACCATCAACATGATGGGGGGCCTTTTATGTACTGGTTGCAGCACAGGAGGCCGGGACAGTCAATAATCCACTGTAATTATTAAAGGCTGACTTAGAGATTACGAAATATAATAATTTTGTTTAGAGGGTGAGACAATTTATAAAACTACGCACAACTAGAAAATAAACGATAGACGTAAAATGCATCGAATTCCAGAAGTTATGAGATGACCGGATGTGTCGTTTTCCATGCAGTAAAAAATTGATGCCTAGTATGACGACGCACTAGGGGATACCCGTGTGTAAAAAAGTTCCGATCCGTAATTTCTATAACAAGCGTTTGTGATTTTCTATATGTGCAGCGATCAGTACCACTCAGGCTCATGTCGGTAAATACGAAAACGTGGTGTGGTTGAAGGCACAAAAAATAGCCGGCGGGGGTGATTTTTTTTTCTGAGACTTGAGGGACTCCTAAGGAGAGTTACTGCTTATTTTGTGATGCATTTATGTGGCATCATCTTCACACCTGGGTGACGCCCCATGATGTTTCGACTTTTTGTATTTATTTGACACTCCTTGTTTGTACTATGTCTTCCCAATGACCAGACCACTTTTTTATTCCATCCCTTGGACATTGCAGCCTCGAAGTACCCAGTTATTCACCTTTCAACCAGTTGCACCCTCCAAACTTCACACACAAACCCCAAGAAGTACGGACCCTTCTATTGGTCCCTTTCTTTTCGTCACAAAATCTACCTCGCCATGCCAAGATACTTTTGGTTCCCTTTATTCTTGTCCCTCTGTTTTATACTATTTTAAACCAGCCTTATTGCTAAGCGTAACCACCCTACACCAAAATTTGTCCTATCGTTTTCTGAAGCATGAAATCCTCCACCGAGTTCAAATTTGCAATATAGGTGCCCATATCTTGGGACCCGCAGAAGTGTCAGTTTACTTTGGGAAAACCCTGTCAACAAACGTGCTTTGCTAGGGGCCCCCGGATTTTCCAGGGGGCTTCCGATTGGTTACCCAGAATTTTCATTTGGTCAAACCGTCGTAACACCAACCACTGCGATTCCAATTGGAACAACAAAGAGCTCGAGCGTATAGGGTACAACGCTAGGGGCTTCCCTCTGCTATTTCTGTTACAGCCGGAAAATACCATGAGCCAACACACAGCGTTAAATGGCTGACATAATGGGGACCTGCAAAGGCAGGGATTCGGCGATTAAGCCTCTGAAGAATATGCCCACAGCTTTTAGTGAAGTTCAGGGCGATACTGGCGGGTGTGTTTTGCGTTGCAAAACCCCCACAAGAATGACAATTCTCTGTTTCATGGGCTTTTTTACCGGAAACTTTGAATGCGGACTCTGAAAAGCGATGAAGATCAAGATGATTATTCGCAAGTGCAGCGTCATGACATCGACACAGCCCGTGACACAGGCACAAGTGAGCTTGAAGAAAGTGGGGTAGGGCTTGATTTTGGACATGTTTTGGAAGATGTTGAAATGACTAGTGTGCTCACAGTGAAGACGAGACTCATTTACAAGATCCAGAACGTGCGGGACCAGAGATTAAATGATATGGGAGGGATTTCAATTCCCTGCCACCCACACCCCCCAGACGAAGTGCCCCACCCTTCACATGACATTTTTTGCGCTGATGTACAACAAACAGAGACTTATGTGATCAGTTTTTCATGATGCAATTGGTTGCAAACTTTCATGGGGAGGACCTTGCCACTAACCAGACCCCGTTCTCCCCCAGTGAATTTAGTCACCACACAGACTTGACATGGATGGCTTTGACAAGAGGTAGGTTGCTTCTGTTGGTTCAGTACGCCCTCGTTCATATGATAAGAATACTTCTACTGATAATTTTTTTACAAACAAAAATGTTTTTTTTTTTTTTTTTTTTTAATTTTTTAGGTTTTTTCTTTTTTTAAATTTGGAAATTGATGATTTTCAACTTTATTTTCGAAAAAAAATTAGCATCCCCTTCGCTTAATACGTCCACAAAGTTTGCAGTCCCCCGTCACGATTTATAACATTTCTTCTCGATTAAAGGTTCATATTCCCCCTCGAGAATTTTTCATGGTCTTTTCTCAAGCTACAAATATTTGGAATCCCCACTCTTCATCCCACTATCCCACTCCCCTTACTAAATATCTTTGTTTAAGTGATTTGCAGAATAAAAAGCCTCAAATATCATTTGTTTATCACACGCCGCATGCAAGTGAACACACTGAAATCAACTTAATAAAGACAAATTCGGATATTTTAGTCAATTTGTTCTTAGGGACCCTTACTGTACTACAACACGTAATTAAAATGGTGATTCATCGTCGAACACTGGCTGTTTTCTTCTTTTCTTGGTTCTTCCTTTTATCTACAAAAGTTCAGTTGCAAAATAAGCTTACGAAAATTCCACAGACTTATTCTCACTTTTAAGCTTTTCCTGCGAATTTCAAATATTTTTTACTCTTTCGGGACCTTGGTCTTTTTATGCAATTGAAAAAAACATTGTGACGCTACCCTTGTCAGAAAGTAAAAGTTTTAAAAAATGGTCGAAAAAACACCCAATTTACAGATTTTTTAGATTGGGTTTTTTTTTTTTAGAAAAAGTGAAAAAATGCTCCAAATTTGGGAACTTTTGGGTAAAAGAAAAAAATGTCTTACCACACACCAAATTTTTTCACAGCTTAGGTCGATATATTTTTTTTTTTTTTTGCTATGTGCTTCTACCTCCTCATCATCTGTGTTAATGTTGTGGTCAGAGCATTAAATTGCAATCGTTAACGCTGGTAAAGGTGTAAAATTCAGTGCAAATACAGAACGTCAAATACCTCTTGTCTGAACGTGCTGATCACTGACTCAGAAAGGCAAAAGTGGACTATTAATTAAGTGTTGCGAGTGACTGTTTTTTTTACCCCAAAAGGATGCCAAACTACTGAATGTAGTGTACCATTTTAGATGTTTTCATCACTAAGGACCTGTAATTTTTTTTTAAATTGACTTGAGTACTGAGACAGATTTTTGTTTTTCTTTGGCCTAACGTTACCCCTAATTTGCCCCAATCTCTTGTAATTTTTAGGCATGATGGCAGGCACTAAAACTCAAATTAATTTGCTCTAACATGTAACTACTAGCCTAATTTCCTCTGCGAGTATACAACGTATGCCAGCCGGCTAACAATCCCCGGCTACAATCACACTCATACAGCAGTGATTCTTTTTTCAATAAAAATGCTCAGGCTAGAAATAATTTAGCACTGAAAAAAAATGATTGCCACCCGGTTGAGGCTAGCTATCTAGGAGTAAATAAATACTTGTAGTAGTAGTATATATTTTTATTTAATTTTCAGAGGAGACCGACCCTCGTTCTATTCAAGCTTACAAGTCGGGCCGAATGACCGGTCAGAGGATACGTGTCGAAGTAAACAAAAGAACCATGCACGGAGCCAAACCTAGACCAACTTTCTACTACCAGACCAAACCCATATGCCCGACAACCTTCATGTTTATGTATTGGAGTCTTTTTTGATGAACTTTGTTTTAAAGGGCAATTCCTGGTAGCTGAATCCCCCCCCTCACTTACTCGACCAAGTTGAGATTTTTCTGACTCATTAGCCTTGGTTGTACAAAACTTTAGCTGGTAGTATGTGTATTTGGTTTATATTCTTACATGCAATTTAAGGTAACCTGTAAGAGTTCACCTTCTTTGTCCATTATGGACAGAAGTATACATCCGTTGCTACATAGTACCAAACCCTGAGACGCAAACATTTGCTTGTAACAACCATGAAAATGCACCAACTTTCAATTTGCAAATAAACTTTTCCCAAGGATACCTAAATGAAGTTAAACAAAAATGAAGTACTATGTGGATCACAAATGCACACCCTCACTAAGATAATAATCCAAAATTACGCGAAAATTGTTGCAGCACACAGTCCTTATTCTGCTGTCCTGTGTGGGCAATGCACTAGTATACAACTTGTCATGTTCATACTGTGTTGGGCATGCACTAAATTGTACTACAGTATACATAATACCTTTTTGCGATTCATTTCTTATTGTTCAACTTCTTCTGTCATTTTTTGTTTTATCCTAAATTTTCCACTCCTTGTTGCGATGTGTATTTTAAATTTGTACAGTACTGTACTAGCGTTAACTTTTCTACATGTGAGGAGCCAACAAGGACTGCTGCATTTGCACAGGTGTGCAAATTAAGTGGGATGTGCTAGCAGCCTTGCTAGCAGCACTCTGGTGCCACATTACATCGCACATTTTTTTTTGAAATGCATGCGACCAAGGGACCTACATGTACCCTATGCTATTTTGTGCTCAACGCATACAGTGTGCTGTACGGGTTGTACCATTTTCTTTTGGTTTTTATTTATTTTTATGTTATAACACTATAAAAAAAATTGAAATTAAAAAAAAAAACAATATTTTTGTGTTTCTGATTTTGTTGACAGTTGTGAAAAAACTGCAATTCTATTGTTTAACAACAATAATTATATAAACTTTGGCCTATGATTTGGGTGGAATTCATTTCAACAGAAAATTGCAGATCTCCGAGTCAAAACATTAATTCACAAGAGAAAAATATTTATAATCAACAAAATGCCTATTTCATGTTCTTTTTTTCCACAGCAACTACTTCCAAGCTCACAATGGCACTTCTGTTCAACCGGTACATGAAAATGGCTACTCCAGTCGAAGAGGTGTTTCCAAAAAATTTAAGAGAAACTGGGTTATGGCTTATAACAAGGCGGTCTTAAACCTACACTGAATTAATGCCCTGAATATCAGGGGCTTCTTCTGCAGGAGAGTACCCCCCCGGGGTTTCAATCGTGAGATATACAACTACTGCCTCTGGGAAACTAAACAGAAGGTGTATGACTCCTTTATCAAAGCTAGCGGAAAAGCGTAACCCTGTAAACTGAAACTGTCTTGAATTGGAAATTTTCATCTAATTTTAAACCTCCTGTGAATAGGGAATTAGGCATTTGTCCCAAAAGGAAAAAGCATTTTAAACAGATCCAAACCTCAATGATATTACAAAGGATTTCTTATAAGCTGCATACAATTACTGCCTATTATATGAGTGCAACCAGGCAAAGGTAATCTCTTTGACAATCTTAAGCCCTCACCCAAGAAAAACAGTTGGTGGAATCAGCTTGAATTCAAATCTGATTGACTTCTTTTGTATCTGGTTGTGGGTCTTGAATTCATTGTAGTATTTTCTTTCTTCTTCTTCAGGGTCTTGAAGTCATGGATGCAACAAAAGTTATTCTCATGGTACTGGGGTATTTAAATTCAACGATGCTGTTTCCATTCACGACATTTTCAGTTACAGTGGTGTAAATATAAGTGCCAAAATCTTTATTGTGAAGTTTTAATACTTGTATGCCTACATGTATAGTGTAGTAAAATTTTTTGAACTGAATTCGAACAATTGCCTGCATGTGTGTGTAAAGGTCGCACTGCTGAAGACCGCTGTAACAACCCAAAAAATTTTTGTTTTTTTTTTTTTAAAATTTTGACAAGTAGACACGCGCTACGCCCGTGTACAGGTCTCACACGCCGGTCTTATTTTCAAACCATTCTTCACGGCGACTATAGATGAATGACAGTAACATGCCACAGGTTTATGGCAAGTTCCCTGTATTGAAAAGTATCACTCATTACTCATACCACTGGAGCTTAGTGAAAACCAAAGGGTGCATTGATTCGATCCACATGCCCCAGCGTTTTTGATATTTTTCACGCAATACTGTAATGTGATCCCACCAAATCCTATTCTCTTATCGCCATTAGCCTACAGTTTATTACAGCACAGTAACAACAGGGGGGGTTAGGACACTATCCTTGCTCGATTTTGGGCATTGGGGATATTTCCCAAACGGTAAATTTGGGGAAACTGCTACGTGCATTCTATGGCAGTCTCGGTCCCAGTGATCATTAAAAAATCATCTCTTAACCTTTGTTCAAAAGATCTTAGTAAATATCATGATAACTTACGAAAAAATCATTGATATGTGTAAGAGCGACCCCCTGCCGTTAAGTCTTTGGTGAAACAACTAGCAACTACAACCCAAAATTACTGCCGTTGAATTTGCTGTTTCTGTTAGGTTGGCATTTTCCTACCCCCCGGTATAACAATGTAAGAACAATTCAATACATGGGATTGGTTTGTAACACCTTGACTCTCTTTTAGACTACCCTACTTGTACCACAATACTGCTTATCTTTGACTCTTATAGTATGTAGGTGTGACATCCTTCAATGCAAAGCCACATCAACTGTTATTCAACACTAGAGATTGGTTTTGCCAGTAGGCCTACATTGTATGGTGGTTACATGTAGGGTACTGTAACAAAATTGAATATCATTATGCATTCTTTTTGGTTACTTTTATAATAGCCCAATTGAGTGTAGTAACGTTTCGGAGATTGTGGCGGCAAACTATGTCAATTTGTATTAAGCCAACGCCAAGAACTGACCTTTGTGAGTGTGTTCCAACAACACAGCTAATATCATAAGAAGTGTTAACTGTGATGATGCCAAGAAGGTCACCATCTTCAGAAGCCCAAGCCCACGCTTGCCCTATCCTGCGGAGAACCAGCGACAACCTAACAACTCAGCCATCGTAAAACATGCAGGGAGTCACTGGCAAAACCCGAATCAGAACTTGAACCCATAACCCTTATCAGGACGCTTACTCATAACCCACTGCTCCACATCGTCACACTATTGTGCTTCGACTTTGCCCACAAGTTCCATATCCCTCAGACAGACCCCCTCCCTCCAAGTTGGCCCCATAATATTTTTTGCTCCAAGGAAATGTCCATACTATTTGGAATCTGCTGTGCAGCATTCCCCAACAAGGTATGAAACTCTGTAATATTGTGTCTTGACTTTTTTGTCTTGGCATTTAGACATTTCTTTAAAATATAAAACGAGCACCTAATCAAAAATGCCCCGCCCCGGGTACCCGGGGATGGCCGGGACTTCCACGAGGTGTGTTTTTTTGAAAATGTTAACACTTCCCTGGAGCAGTGGGAGTTATGATTAAAATACCCTTGGGAACAACTGATAGTCTGCTGTGCATAATGTGACAGCTCAATGCATTCTAATAATCGTATTTTTCATATTTATTTTTATTATTTTTTTACCTTCGTCCCGGGAGTCCTGACTCGTTCAACCATGAACATTTCCTGTGTATATCTCTAGATCTCCTCTATCATGTACATGAAGGATAAAATAATTTAAAAAAACTACAGATGAAATTGTTAGCCAAATTTTGAATTTCCCGCTGACCCATTATGACTCATAAAGGTTGTACAAAAATGGCGAATTTTCAATTCAAAATACAGGGACAATGCAATAAACGCGGATTATAAGCCGCACAGAGCACAAATCACAGAAATTTTGACTCGATTGGTTTTTCTTTCCATCCTGCATTCATTTCCACAATTTATAGCGGATAATATTGGTGACTAGGGTTTCCTTGATTCTTGTCGTTGATAAAATTGGAATTAACGGCTTCTAATGTGAAGGAAAATAATATGAAAACATCGCGAGTTATTACAGCTGCTACGTACGAATCTCCCTGAACATTCCACGTCTTACGGTGAACTTGTCTGCGGTGCGGCTTAGAGGATAATCACGATGGGCCACAAATCACTGACTGATCAAAATCTTGGATTGGCACCAGCAGTTGGTACTGTTGTAGGTGTTTTGAATTGGCGTTCTTTTCTTTTGCAGTTTTGGAAGTAGGTTAGAGGTTAGCATAATTTGGAAAAACATGTAGAACTTCCCTTGCCATATAAAACTATGCCCGCTGTAGTCGGGCCGATTCAGGTGATGTCTGACATCGCGTTTGATTTGGAATTGTGGGTTTTGTGAAAAAGCAAATTCAAGTCGTACTTTGAAGACTTTGTTTTAGGCCCCAAAATGAGTTATGATTTTCAAGGTCCGGCTGCGCAGCTGTTCATGAATATTATTTGAAATCAATTGGGCTACTTCTGGACCCAACAGCTCCGGGGAAGGGCCGTTAAAATGGTTAATCCACGGCCATTGGGCCCGGCAAGTCCATGCCGGGGGCAACATTTTATGTCAAACCCCGGCCACGTTCCGACCCTGATAGCCGGGCAAAACATCAACAAGGTCAAACCCGATGGTGGGATTAATTTGATATGCTGCTTTTCAATCTTGTGTATTGTAGCCTTGTCGTACTACGTTTATGCGTTTTGTGTAGAAAACTTGCACTTCGTTTGTCCCGACCCACGAATCACGGCTTTTCTTTTAGCATGCGTAACTCCCTTGAACAGGTCCCGGCATACGGCCGGTACACCCGGGCAAAAAAAAAAAAAAATCAACTCCCCCCGGATATCAGATAGTACAAATCCCAGTCGTTTAACAATAACATTTTTTATGAAGTGTGTACATTGTAGTGCATGGGGGTGGGGAACTCTTTTTTTTCTTCATGCAGGGGTGAACTACCTTCGGATGAGCACATTTGTGATATGCCAAGGCGTTCGCCAGCTCGTAGTTTCCTCTTGGCCACTTCCTTGACAGCGGTTGGATTGGGAGAGAGAGAGTGTTGTAGACCTTCACTGTGATAACTTGCGGGGTCCAAACAAAAACAAGTATCTGGTAGGGTGACTTTGCTCTTTTGGCGAGTCAGCACTGGT
>JAMKCH010031256.1:0-18209 GCA_023653785.1 Ophioderma brevispina | reverse complement strand
ACTTTAATGTATGATTTCAGTAACGATGTAGGTCTGGCACTAAAATAAAGGTGAGATTCATATTCCTGGTGTGATTTCCTTTCATTTGAACCCCATATTGATATACCTGGCATACTGTTCAGAGTTGACCCCCCTGGGGCCCCACCAGGGGGGTCTGTGTGAAGTTTACGGAAATCAGCCCTCTGGATTTCTGTTCAGTGTGTCATAGGCTATCTATCTGGATATAGTAACCAAAAATAGCATTGGGAATTTAAAAAATGGTGTGCGTGCTCCCTGGTTATAAGATTTCACATGGTAAATGAGAAAAATAGTAGCTTTCTTCGAATACCAAAATGTTGACCAATTCCGGTAAAATATTGGAGTATGGGGACGATACTATTAGCACTCAGGCCACGGCCCTTTAACTCTTGAGTCTTTCTTGCTGTCCAACATAGGACCCGAGGTGCTTGAGGTCTAACCTTTTTGAGTTGGGTACCGTGTGTAGGGCAGATAGGTTGACGATTCTCTTCCTCATTGACGGTCATGTATTCCATTCCGTCTCTTTGACTTTATCTGCAGCATTCTCAAATGATGCTTATTGTAGTAGATTTTGTGCAGCACATATCACATCCCCTGTTAGAGATGCGTATTCAAGGTCTGTGAGATGCTAACTTTGGTGACGTCTAGAATGCTTGACCGCCTTTTTATGCTGCTGTCCTACATATTACCCAGGCTATTACCAAATGACACCTTTTTGTAAAATGTTCACATACTCAATGACCCCCATTTTCTTATTTCCTGCTCTCCACTTTTATCACAAGTTTGCATGAAATTATCCACTTTTTTAAAAAGAATTTGAACACCCAAATTCAAAATTTTCGCATCCTACGTGCAATTTTATAATTTCATGGCAGTAATTTTATAATTTCATGGCAATTTGAAGTCTGGAAAAGAGGCACTTCCTATTTTAACTTCAGGGTTTAACATCAATGGCTTCCTTCTTAAAGTTTTATTCTGGATGACCGGGAAAGGACCCTATTTTTCACCTGGCCGAGGTACATATACCCATCACTTCGCATAGGGAGTGCCCCCGGCACCAGTTGACCCAATGTGTTTGAATAAATACTCTTTGATAATAATTTGCTAAATAAAGATCTCTCCATCCCGATTGCAGTCTGAAAAACAGAACGCAAAATTAATTTTGGCGGGAAAATTGCGGCCATCTTGAATAATGACCATCACTTTCCGCTTTTAATATATCAATTGCAAGTGCTACACACCTTGCAGGCATAGCCACGCAAAACATGTTCAAATACTAACAGAAAATGGAAAATCTCCCTAAACATGTATTTATGAGCCATATACCTTTATCGAAATATGGGCGTATACGTCCACGTAATATAAATGCAAATTAGCATGTCTTACCAGGTTTCCCTTTTTCTACCTTTTTGATATATTGTTTGGGAGATCTTTTACTGCTAGTTGCAGCAAGAAAACCTTCTGTAGCAATTTTGTCCAGGTGTACCTAGTATTTTTCATAGATTGAGTGGACTAGTAGGATTAAAATACGGGTTATTTATATTAATTCCAAGGAATTAACACTACATATATATCACAAGGGTGATAAACAGACCATTTGCAAATATAATCGTCGTCTGGAGGTCTGTTGAACACTCTAGTTTCTGACCATGTCGAGCCGCAAGCTTGCATATTAGTAGGGCTATAAATCAGAATCCCATTCTAGAAGTTTGGGGAATAAGGTTTGACGATGTTTTTCTATCATTTGAAGGGTGCTGAATCAGAATTTTTGTGTCCAACCTCTGGGAAATGTGGTGAACTTTGTAAATAAGGGGTAAATTTAGTAGCAGGGGTAATTTGAAATGCAAGTTCAAATTATGTTTAAATGTATATCAATTTATTTGTCTCATTATAAGGATTCAAAAGGTCTTTTGTCTCGGTTTCTGACCTTTAGTTAAACAGGTACAACCCTATTAAGGGTTAAAGGTCATCCTGGTGGTAACGATACCCAGTGCGCGGATTTCGGTTGAAACGGGCACAGAAAATCAACGTCCATTGCATTCAAGGGGGCTTGATCTTGTTCCCCTACTTTCTTAAGGCAAGCATTTAGACACTCAAACTATTCCTTATTTTGACCTATGAGCTCCACCATAATTGTTTGCCCCATTTTGTTATCAACTTGGAGCAGCTTGAAATTTGACCCCTTACAACGAAATTGACCCTTTTTATTGATGTTGCTGTTGTTATTCTATAACTCTTTAAACTTTACTTGTAGATCATTTACAAAATTTGACACTGTACAAACCTTTTTCTTGGCACCCTCCCCTTAAGGCACAATTTGTGCCACTTAAGAATTGGTTTCAGGGGTCCATGTCACTTTGGTCACATGTTTAATCACTCAAACCTTTGTACTTGAGATGTGTTACAAAGGTCGCTAGCTCCGGGGCTATTAGGACCTATATCATATTTCGCAATTTACTGATTCAAAAATAGCACCTTTTTTTTGGAAGAAAATTAATTTCCCTCTATTCTACACGTGTGCCATGGAAATGACAGTTTTGCTGATATGCAGGCTTTATGGCGTCATTTTGAAGTAATGCTGCGCATGTTGGTACTCATTTTGATATCAATGGAGGAAGAGGGCCATAGTACCAAAATTAAGCATTCATGATATTCCTGTGTCGTACCGGAATGTTGGTATCTCTCTCCCGAAGGGGGAGATTGCCATTCCCCTATCCATCACTTTGGGATTTCCCCTTTACCTTATCTATAACATGGTAACCTGGTGGATGTTTGGTTTGACATAAAAAGAAGCGTAAAATAAAAAGTTAATTGACAATTGCATTAAAGATTGTACTAGAAGAAAAGGGTTTTAACAAGGCCAAAAAAAATGAGGGTAGACGAGGGTTAAACATAATGCGTTACCTAACCTGCATAAAGGACACCACACTCCATGATTTTTATTCTCAATTTTGAGTCACATTCGGAATGAAATCGCTCTAGCCGTTGGATGTTAATACAGCGGTCGTAAGTACGTAATCCTGTTTCTTAAAAATGCAACAAAAAAGTTGGCGTCCCGTACAATTGATGAAACCCAGTGTTTGAAACATTCTCAAGACTAGAAAATATCGAAAGGCATTGGGGGGAAACTGGATAGACCGTAGGTTGCGTGTTTCACTTTTCCGTGTCTGCGAGCAAACGAAGTACCCGACAAAACGTTCAATTTCTCCTAGGTTCTATATGTTCAGACCCCCCAATTACGAACATATTCAAAACAAAAAATTAGGTAACGGCCCTCTGATGCAAAAACATCCATAGAAACCCCCCTTCGTTTTCAGGAGATATTTGTGATTAATTTTACACACCATTCTCTGTGACGAAATGAAAAATCTCTCGCGCAGTACCAATTTAGATAAGAACTTTCTTGGCAGTCTGTGACACCAGACTAACCGTCGGGAAATACGTACCGACCGCCCGTACTAAATGTTATAAGAAAAAAATGTGTATTCAAAAATGTTCCATATATCTATTAGCTGATTTATCCAAGTTGGCTTTTAGAGGCTTTTAGAAGGTTCATCGTAGTTTCTCGTGCGCTTCGCCGCGACTATTTATAAAAAGCAGGGTCCAGGGTAATATCTAACGAGCCTGGGCCAAATATATCCGTGGCCTGGTTGACTCACTTGTTGGAGTGTTGGCAGTATCCAACTCAAAGTGGCCCACTGATGGTTGAAGATGTTAGAGTATAAAGAAAAAATGTGCAAATACATTTCATATACCTTTTATCAACAAACTAATTGAACAATGGTTGATTACGGTCAAGGCAAGCAAGTCAATCATGAGATCAATATCACGTTCATATTCACCCCAGATCATGTCATTAAAACGACAAGGGCGGGCGGCACCAGGCCCGTAGCAGGGGGGCTGCGGGGTGTGTGCGTCCGAACCCCCTCCAAATTCCGCCAAAAGAGGAAAAAGGTCCATTTTTTGCCGGATTTTTTTGATAAAAAGGTCCAACTTTAGAGGGAATGTGAGAAAAGTCACCTTTTGGGTTGAGTTGAGATGAGATGTTCCAAAATGGGCTCGATTTAGGCGGGTGGTTAGGTTCATTTTCCAAAAAAGTCCACTTTTTCGAAGATCCGCACCTCCCGAGAAAAAAATTATGCGTACGGCCCTGCGAGGCACAAGATATGTACCATCACATTGGTATTATTTGAGTGTTCCTGGGCCACTGTAAGACTTGCATGATGGCACTATAATTTGTTGAAGTTGTTAAATAATATTTCTTTGAAGGGATTTCGTTACAGGAACATCCTTGTTTGGGCTATCATTCTGTCACAGAGCTTCGTAATTTTAGAAAATAGTTCAATCCAAGTGGTTTTCAAAACAATATATCTAGAGTCTCAGCCCCTACCCTATAGGTACAGTATCCAGTTTCTCTTGCCTAAGGAATCACAATTTCCACTAATGAAAAGTATATTGATAAGGCGCATGAAAGTCGATTCCGAGTTTATCGTTACAAGCCCACATCGCTTTTTGGAGACTAGAAATACCCGCATCAAAATTTCAAGAGTGCCAAAATAAATCATTATTTTCAAAATATCGTCGTTTTCACCATGTTAAGCATTGGAACATATTTTTGTTTGGGGTAAAACATATTTTGATAACTTTGAAGCAAAACGCAGGCCTTTTTTTTCCTGCGGCCCTACCTTTCGGTAAGTTTGCTTTTAAACAACACACTTTTCGGTCATAATTGAAATATTATGCAATACATTATGAAACCAGGAAAAAAATGTAAGTAGCGATAAACTCAGAATTGACTTTCACGGCCTAATAGGGAATTCAAAGCATTTTTAAGTTAAACTTGCTAGATAGAGTAGAATCTAGCTCGACTCTCTACCCCTAAGCCGTATGGTCTTTCTACTGGCCCAACGCTTGTAACCTTCTTTGATATTGATGAAAGTCCAGCAAAATCGCAAAGGTTTGAACCTCCTCGTTATCGCCATATTGAAGATTTCAGCTTCGTTGGCTCTAAGGAGTTGATGCCAACCAACTCTTAATTGGTTTCATAGGCTTATAATAACATTATGTGCATCTTTTCCTATTCATCTTTTTTTCCTTTCTTTATGTTTTTTTTCTTTCCTTCTCTGTTTACCTTGCTGGCCCAATCCCAAGCGGCCCATGTGGAAAATTCCACAGCAGGTCTATGGTCAGTCCTATGGAGTCAACGAATCGAGTGCCCTATTCTTTACCGTTGTAGTGACTATGGTTCCGGCCGACTATAAACACTTCTACACCGATCTCTGAAAATTATAGATACTCCAATAATTTTCCCCATTATTGGACCACGTCTATCTAACCTTCTACCATATTGAATTTTTCAGGAAAGCTTACAGTAGAAGCCAAGTGTTGAATGTCAAATGAAAAATTTACAGAACAGGAAGAAAACACAGTGTTCAAAGATGAATATCCATTAAAGAGACACTGACACATAGATTTATGAACCAGCCTGCGGTTGAGCATAAAATCCTTATCTCGACACGCGTGTTGCCATTTTGCTCGTTGCTCGTTTAACCAATCATCCGGCGTCTAGGTGTGAAGTTTGGGCTTTGTTTTAGCTGTGTTTATTCATTTCCGTTCGCGCCAGATCGTCCACTTGGCCTTCTCAACCGTTTCATGCATGTCAGGATTTTATTCCGCTCTTCAAGATTCAACTTTGAAATTCTAGTAGTTAATCGTATGACGCAAAGGTCTTCTTCTTCTTATCGTTGCCAAACACTTGTAGGTTATTCAATAGAGCCAGCCGAGAGGGTACAACGTCTGGCTGCCTCACTGAATTGCGCAAGGTTCTTGTTTGTACATATGTTGCTCCAGCAGTGGCAGACCAAGAGGGGTTCCAGGTCTGTGGTGCTGTTCCACAACCACAGGTAGTGTCCTGTTCTTCTTCCAGATAGCCCACTTCTGCAAGGAAACCTTAGATCAGCCAGTTCTGGTTCTCAATTCTTTTATGAGGCATCGCCATTCAGCCCATTGATGAGTCAGCTCCAGGGGGAGATGCTCACAAAGTTCAATAACCGATAGATGTTCTTGGTAATGACAAGTCTTTCTTTCCACAAGGCGCCTCTCTTTAAACTCCTTTGAGACTGATTCAAGATGTTTGACTTTGCTTAAGAAAATCTCTCAGGATTTAAGGCGATTGGCGGCAGTTCTGTCCAGCATAGGGTGCTTCACATTGGATACTGGCAGCTACGCTCTTGCATGCTCGCTACGCTACGACGTATGTCTGGTGGAGCATTCAAAAAAAAAAAAAAAAAGCTGCTAGGATGTACAAGTTTTCCGTTGGTGTTGGACGGAGGCATCCTGTGATAAGCCGACAGGAGGCATTTACGCTGGATCAAGCTTCTTTGGCATGGGTCATAAGGGTATAAAGTTTTACAAAACTGCATAGAGGGAGGAAACATTGATATTTTGCAAATTTAATGGCTCATCAAAAATAATTTGTAACACTTCTTAAACATTTTCCTTAATGTAGAGACATTCTGGACGTCATTCAGATGGGACATGTTAGTATGGTGTACTCAGTTTTGGTATCAAAGAAAGAAGAGGACCTGATATCTATTGCAACTAAAATCAAATTCTGTGATATTACTGTGTCGTACTGGGCGTCGTGTTTGTATTTCCCTCCTGAAGGGGGGGGGGGTGGGGGGGCCAGTGGCTAAATTTGTGTTGACATTGGGGGCTTGGGTTGATGCAAAATTGCATGGATGAAATGGGGTTTGTGGAACAAGATCCCATTACTAGCACATGTGCGCGCCAAGGCGCGCTAAAATAGTGCCTTTATGTAGAAGCTTAAAAATCATTAAAACTATAATGTAATTTGAACAAAATGCGCGCAAAGCGCGCGGAAATTTACCATTTTTAAACTGATTATGGTTAAAATATGGGTTAGTTTGGTCAACATTGGGGGGATGATCGTAGAGACCATTCACCCTCATCGAAATAATGGTGGGATATATCCCCCATACCCCAGGATTCACCCTTTACCTCTCCTATACCCGGTAGTGTTTTTAATGGGGGGGGGGGCATGAAACGGAGCATAAAATGTCAATACATTAACTCATTTTTACACGGGTTTTGGTGGGCGAAAAGAATAGAAGTGAGCTGTACCAACCCCCCCTTCGGATACGAGGGTTAATTAATTAATAATTTATACGGTTTTAATTCTTTATAAAGTATGACACACAGCCACTACGTTAACAAATTCAACTACCGGAAGTTAAATATTACAATTTTTATGGGTTTCGATGTACAATTACACGTGTTGGGCGCGCTTGGGCACCAGTTCATAAGTTATACATAGTTACAAGGTACATTGAACTTTCATAACACCGTTTTTCTCAGAGTCGGAGTGATCGGAACATTTTCATATTTTTCACAAGGATTTTAACAATTACGGTACACAAATCACCAAAATTGGCAAGCTTATTTTCTACAGTCGTAGCTCCACAAAGAAAGACGGGGTTTTTGATGGGGTTTTCGGTATTTAAACAACAAATTTCTCCTCTATTTTGGTGACAACAACTTGCCAAAAAATGAAATTGAATGTATGTGGCAGTTTTCCAAAAACCCCTACAGTAAGGGTCACAACATCCGGTCAAATTACAAAGTTTTGTGGACAGCTTTTCCCGTAGTCACTGAATCGACCGCGGCAAAGAGATATAGATCACAAACGGTCTCGGTGTATGCACATGAATACACATCGAGTGCCTAGCTTTTGTCGAGATGAATGGGTAATCGAATTAGGTAATTGGTGGTTTTCGCGTTGGTTGTCCTTCTCTCTATTATGTCCATGCTTTCATTTAATATTCCAGGATCTACTAATGCCGAATACTGCTGAGTGAAGCTGGTGTAGCGTTTTAAGCTGTTGGCAGACCTACTCACAACAACCTTGATATGGACATGTATTTTCAGGTACGCTTCTATCTAAATGGTGCTGCCCACTTAACAATTTTTGTTTTTTCAGTCTACAGAAATTCAAACATTATTGTATAGGAACAAGTTCGATTTTTTTCTTTTCGCCAAACGATATTGATTCTTCCTTTCTCCATACTGTTAAGGGGGGGGGGGTATGGGGTCTGCATTTGGTAAAAATTGTTCCATTTACGAAAATGAGATAATGCAAAGGCTTAATTGTGTAGATTGTAATCTACAAAATGCTTTTTATTCGATCGCAATCGGACATTCGGTTCCCGAGATATGGCTGATCAAAGTGAAGCAGTGTACGCGAAATTTGCCAAAAACGCATAGTCTCCTATATTGTGAAAAATTTTTAAAGGGTTATATTTAAGATATTTTAAAAGATATTATTTATTCGCCATTTAACGCATTTATTTTGTCTAAGTCGAAGTAAATAAATACTTATATTATTTTGTCCATAATTTAAAGTAATTAAATGTACTGGGTAAGTGATTTTTTATGTATTTTATTATTTTCTCACACTGCGATATTTAAGAAAATTATTTTAAAAATTAATTACAGGACAATGGATGCACCGATTTTGATGATTCTTTCATTAATAATTATGATAATTCAGTATAAAATGAAATTTAAAAAAAAATATCCATATTTCACATCAAAAGCGCCCTCAATTTTGGCTAAATGTTTCAAGGTCTATAACTCGTTTCGTTAAAATACGCAAACAACCAAAACGAAAACGAACGTAACTAGAGAACGCTACATGCTATGCACATGAAATTTGGCACACATATTCAGCACATATAGGGCTAGTGAACCACGAAGCGCGAGGGGGGTTTTTTTAAAATGTGTGTTCCAAATTCAAATTACACAGATTAAATTATGTGATTGGTCCATTGCGGTTGCCATGGCACGGTATCAAAAATCCGGCTTCATGCGGATTAACCCCCTGTGCACATGCAACCCAAAGTTTTCGTCACAGAGCGGTTTAGTTGATTCAGTTACGTTCGTTCTTAGTGATAGCCCAACAGAGCAAAAATTGACATGAATTTTAAACTTTGTGACATGGGCTACAATATGATGTGTAAAACATGTAATACCACTTTTAGGAAAATTAGGAGAAATCACTTCAAAGTTCACTCTTTGCAGACCCCATACCCCTCACTTAATCTCTCTCTGTCTCTCTTCTCTGATCAAAGTGTTGCAACCTGTAATTGCATAGCTTTAATACTCTTTAAAATATACTTTCATGTATATCGATCATAAACTTATTCAATCATATTTTGACAACTTCTTCATCGCATCAGTCAGCTCAATTGAGTCAGGGGTCACTCACACCTGCCTTTTCACACCTCTTTGTTTACCTCCATCCGCGTTAAGCTGCTGTTGCGATGCTTGTATGTTTCTGTGTTTTAATTTGCCTCTTAACTCACCCTATTTTTACGCCCTTGAAATTAATTTTATGCTTGTTGATATTCTCTTGTGTTGATGGGTACTACAGAGGGATTACTTTTAGTTGGACGCGCGATAACCACACCTCATTTGCGCGTCAAGGGACATGGAGATTCACGCATGCTTTTGACAAATTACGCATCGCTTGAATAGTTTGGTGTTGTTTTCCCCTGTCACCATAGGCTACACGCGGCTGGTGTTTTCGTTCAGTCCAACAATATCTATTCAGTCTATAGTACTGATACACCGGTTTTTTATGTCAAAACGCTTCACTGGAATATAGAATTTGTTTTTAAAACAATGCAATTAGACTAAGAGCCTCGTGTGAACGTTTGTATTTTTTGATGCTCATTTTTCCTGGGTCTATTAAAGAACTACAAGGATTTATGTTTGGACACGCCGCGTGTGTGTTGGTGTTGTGTGTTTTTGGGTGTGCAAGTATATAGTATTTGAGCTTTTAAGGAAAACCTTGGATACTCTTTGATTCGCTTGTAGATGGTTAACCCGGGTTTCAATTTTTTAGGGTTTTTTGTTTCCAGTATAGTAGGCCTTAGGTGCTGTGGTCTCGCGTGCCCTTGTTCTTAGGTTTGGCGTCTTTTAAAAAAAGTAAATGTTTTTTTAGGTTGTAATTTTGCCCCAGTTTTACTAAGGGTATTTTTACCGGTGTCGAAATTGTATTTGTTTGGTTTCTTTGTTACCTTAAGCTTAAATTCTTTCACCACTTGGTCAAATGATAGCGGTTTGTTCAACATTTGATAGTCCGGGGTTTTAAAAAATTGTCAGGCTAAAGTCTCTTGTTGATACGTTTATCCAGCATTGGTTGTATAATTAAACCTAGTAGTCTATCGTTCGTTAGAATGGCTGTTGCAAGGTGTTTTTATTGAGCTTTGTGTCATGTGAAAACCCCACCCACTTTATTCGCCCTTCCGTGGTGCCTTACTGCATTTGGTTAGGTTTTAAGGCGTTGAATATGTTAAATTTAAAAATGTCAAAGAGCCATCATTTGACCATCGTGATAAATAACGTGATATCAAATCTACCACTGTCAGGTTTGTGTTTGGTCTTGTGCGGTGATCTAGCTTCGATTTCGGCGTCCAATTTTATTTTCAATAATATATTGTGTTTATCATCAAAAAATTGCGTTTCAGCGTGTTTGCTTTTCAAGTTTAGGCATGTATTTCGAATTCGGAGTTATTGTAATTGTTCTATTTTGTTTATTAGTTTATAGGCTCTCAGCCTAGGTGCAGTCTTTCTGGCATCTTCAGTTAGATATGTTTGAAATTTTTAAAGTTGTTGCCTTCATGCAAGTAGATCCCGTTTGCATAAAAAGTATGGTTTTTAGCTTCGACTAGTCACTGGTGTTTCACTTTTGTTGGTGCTGTAATTGGGTATGGATGTCTTGTTTAAGACAAATTCTTATTTTTTAATTGCTACTCTTTATAATTTGAATTCGAAGTCCTACCCCTTATTTGAAAGTCTATTTGAGGAGAGTTGCTTCAGGTTATTTTGTTTACAGTTTATTTGGAAGTGCTTTAGTACCGCATTTAAGCGAGGCGCCGGCCATGGTCTCAGGTGTCTTACCCCAGGTCTTATGCTCCCATTAGCTTATCGCTTTCACATTTTCTTAACTTCATTATAAAGGAGTGGTTTTTGTTTGACTTTAGGCTTTATGGAATGTCTTAGAACCTTTTGAATTGAAAGGAGATCTGTCTATAGCCATAGCTCTGGTCGAATCTCCTCCAGCGGGTTCACGCAGTTTCTGTTCTGGTATTGCGTATCCGCACTTTCGTGATTCAATTTAAAGTCATTCAAACGGGCGACGCTGACTCCTTTTAACTTATCGCAGTTGTGTGTAATTTCTTTTGACCAGTCTATTATTTTATTATTGCTTAATTTATTCCTGCTTTGCCCTGAAAGCCGGTGCAGGAAACTGAGTGTCCCACATGAGAGAGAGTCTTAACCACCATGTTAATGCATGTAAAGATTAAACTGTCTTTTTAGACGAAGCTTTTATGTAATAGATAAAGGATGAGAAGCACACCGTTATTAAAAATAATGGTGTTTTGATAAGGTCTGGTGAGCCTATTAGACTCCGACCTAGCGGCGAGCCTTTAGGCGAGCCGCTAGGTCGGAGTGTAACAGGCAGTATAACGGAGTATAACGGTGTGTTTTGAATTCTTTATCTTACATATACGTCGTGACAAGAAAGAAAATCGATTTTTTTTAAATAATTATTCAGTAAAATTGAAAATATATTTCGTTTTTAAAAATATTTTGAAGCAGCGTTACGTTTTTTCTTAATTAAAAACACCAATTGAGCTGTTATGTTAACTTGTGCAGGAGTCTAACACCAACGTCTAGCCGATAATAGGTTTACTCTTCTATAGAGATAATCTTATTGTCAAGGAAGGCTTGATCTGAGTTAGAAATGGTCCAATCTGTTGAGAAGATTATCTTATTGACTGGTTAAGCCGCGTCTCAGTGTATTTAGAGGACGGTTTGGATATTTATTGGTTTCATCAAATACCCCTTTCACACCTTTCACCCGTATATCTGACCCGGATTCTGACACCACGAATTAAAAAAGCTCTCTTGATACAGAGTTATCCCGGTGTACTACCGAATACGCTTTGGGTGACTGCAGGCTAAGTTTTAGCCACGAAGATACCCTATCTTGCCAATTCTTACATAGGCTATGTCTTAAGGCTATCATTAGCACTCTTTTGGCGTCTAAAGAACTAAAGGCAGAAATTCCCTTTTTAAAACGTTTTCCTTCTTTCTTCTTCTTCTCTCCCTCTCTTTTCTTCTCCCCTCACTTTATTTTTTAAATTCGTATTCAGTGATCTGCGTTATTGGTAGCAATTGTTACCAGTTTAAGGTAAAAGCAACGTTTTAAATGGTCTTTTGACATTTCCATTACTTTAAATCACTAAGCTTGGCTTATTCGTGTCGATATACATGTATTAGCTACACCGCAGATGGTAATCCGGCAATCACAATAGCTTTTTGTATTGGGAGTCACCGAAGTCCACCTGTTCTTTTCATCTTTGTTTATTTCAATAAAAAACAATAAAGGGTCAAAAATTTTCGATTGTCCTTAAAAATAGTGAAGAAGCAAGTTTGCATAACTTAGAGTCACTACTTTGGATGAATCGTAATCGACAGAGAAGCTACAATAGATGGCAATCTGTGTTCACAATTATGCTTTTATATTGAGTTCCTTTCACTATTGGTTTTATTTCTTTCATTTGTCCACCTGAGGCCGGGGTGTTTCTAGAATTTTCTTTTGAACAATTGTCCCGTTAAATTTGTTTAACTATGAATAGTCATCAGACCGTTATATTTTCTCCTGGGTGTCCAGAGACCACTTTCGATAAAAATTAACGGTGTGATGAATATTCATAATGTAGATCACGGTCTCTGACCGCTTTCGTAACTTTAATGGACAGTTGAACAAGAAGAAACATTGATAATGATGAAAAAAAGAAAGGGCTAGACTTATATATTTGGGTACAGTGCTGAAACGTTGGATACAGCACTCAATGGTAAACATAATGGCTAGTTGGGTGCAGATAACCGTCACACGGGCACAGTGTTTGATGTCTTGTCTTAGCCCATTTAAACTTCTTCGCGCCAGTCTTGAATTAGGGACAGTTGTTTTGTAACTAATTGGTGGCCCGGCGGCCCTTTTATGGCAAAAGGCGTACCTTATAGTTACGCCTTTTGCCTCTGAAAGGGCTCACCCGCAAAACCAATGCATATGCCCATAATAATACCCATAATATTGTTTTTGCAGGACAAAACCCTTTCAATGCCAAAATGTGTAACTCGAGTTACGGAACCCTTTTGCCATAGCGCCGGTTAGTTTCCTCTTAACATTTAAGCTCATTAAGGCCATTTTAAACGCAGTTTTAATAAAAATTGGTGTCAGCACCTAATTTTAAATGGCTCTATTCTCCATATACATTTACGTGCTTTGCATTTTGGGCTAAATCTCCTTTCTTTTGTTGTTTTCTAATAATATTATACATTTACCAGTTTTTATTGAGCGCATTCACCCCGTAACAGCTCAAAGCGCGCGTTTGTCAATTATTATTATTACACGGGACGACTCCGCCTTCAAGAAATCGTCCAGCAATCATTTCGCTTCAATTAGGTGACGGCCTCAAGTCAATTGCCTTACAAATGCAGGCCTATCAGCAGTTAGGTTGTAATATTCCCCTTTGCAGCTTCCAAGTCATTTGGTCGACGAGGCATTGAGTTTAGGTATCTTGCCCAGAAATCAATTTCAGCGGTGACCACAATCAATCAATCAATCATCAATCAATCAATCATCAATCAATCAATCAATCATCAAATGTTTGATTCATCACGAGCAATTTAACAATAACTAGCATAGCAAAAGTTAAATACCAATAAACGTTATAAAAAGTAAAGTACTATAATTCTTTTAGCTTATAATTGGTCAAATGTTATTAATACACACTAATTTTGTAAATTCATGAGTGATGGGCTCGAACTCTCGTTTTTCGGTCTGTCTAATTCCGCGAGTCCTGCATTTTTCCACTAGTCCACACGTGCTCTATTCTAGAGGTAATTTCACAAATCAATTTCATTGCGATGCGTCAATATTTTATTATTTTTTGTGTTAATGCACATAAAGGCGATTTCTTCACAATGTAGATCAAATTGCGCTCCTATTTTTTCATCAAAGTACTTTTTTGGCCTCTATTGGATTGGAAATTGTTGTAACTGAACCCCTGAAATTGCTTAGCGTATCGCCGTTTTTTGTCATGAAATTATGATTTTTTAATTTAAAAGGCGTTGTTTATTAATGGAAATCGGTTCGACTTTATTTTCTGGTCCAGATATTTGCCTAGGCTCTTTTATTATGGTAAATGTGAAACTTGGTCCAGTGAAGAAATGCGTCATGAAATTGAACAGTCACTTTGTTATTTGCCGGCAACACAATACAGTTTGCGTAACCCCCATTGTAATTTTATCCTGTTTCAGCAGCGGTGGGGGGGGGGGGGGGGTTATTAGATCAAGTTACCTTATGGGTACTGGTGTGGCGGCCTTATTTCCAATCTGTTATTCACATTCTCTTAATATAAATGCCAATTATGCATTTCACTTCCATTTTCTGGGGGGCTTTTAGTGGCTATGCTATATGACATACTGCTCTAATATTAAAGATTGATTTGGTATGAGTAATACATGGGCTGTTTTTGCATGGTAATAAATGTTGGCTGCTCTTAATGTGAAGAGATTATAATAAAAAAAGATATAAGTACATTGTGCAATTAATATTTTGTTAATTACTATTGATGTGTAGCTTTTCCGTCATCATTTGATTTAGGTGATCAAAGTGAATTTCGATGTTGACTTTCTGCTCATCTAGTAAAATTAACACTGCGTTTAAATTAACTACTGATTTGTTAGCTTTCCGCGCATCATGTAGAGATATTGGCTTTCCGCTCATCTTATAAATTGTATGCTTATAATAAAATTGCTGAATAAGCTATTGATGTGTTAGCTTTCGCTCATCATGTCCGTCTCAGAGATGTTGGCTTTCCGCTCATCTTATAAAATTGAATGCTTATAATACAATTGCTGAGATAATCTCTAACCTCGTCTACCTGAGCCATTTTTTGTAATGCAATACTCCCGAAGGGGGGGGGGTGGTACCACCCCTGTGATTCTCGTTACTGAAACACCCGATTCCTGTAAATTTGGTACCAAAGGATAGCACAGAGTTTCTTCTTTGGCAGTGACTAGTCACGGCTCTGCCGTGTACCTTAAAACCCGGAGACTATATACACGGCAACTTCGTTTTTTCTGTCAATCAACATGTGTTTGGCTTCCTGATGGGCTCCAGTGTAGCCTTTAGAGGCTGGGGCCTGCTCAATAAAAATCGCAGCTTAAAAAGGCCGGCAAAATACGATTCCATTTCAGTATAGCTTTCACCTAGTGGCATTTACTTATGTATTGAATAGTGTAGAACCATCTTAAATTTAATTCACTACTGACATGTCGAAGCAATGTGCATTTACAGACTTTCGTATTCATTGCCGTGTCGTGGCAACGTGTGTTCCCGGGTCGCAATACGATATCATACGATGGCGAGGACTTGTAACCTCATACATCAATGCGTGGATTCATTAATCGTGACTACTCCCGACATTGCCGACAGTTAGTTCTGCTTTCAATAACAAAGTAATCCATAAAAATAATGTCTTATTTCATCATTTGGATAGTACAACTCTAGTTTGAGTAGTACAGTGGAATATTTATAGTGTTTTTGTACAGTTTTCACAGAATAGAAACAAATGGCAACGCCCAATATCAGAGTGCTTTTAAATAAAATTACATGATATTTTATGCAATCACACGGTCACATGAGGCAAGGCAAACTACCAATGTCTTAGACCAGATGGGATTGCAGGTGCCTCTTTTAATTTTGCTAGCTGACAATACTCTACAACAACGTACTTAAAATAAAAATAATGCAGGCCTAAATAAAAAGAAATAATTAACAAAATAACAATGTAAAATAAGCGTTTACAATAAATGAAGAAACTTTTAATAAACACAAAATGAAACTCAATAAAGACGATGCTAAATTTGTAAACCTTAAAAAATACGAAACAAAAAATAAGATTAAAAGAAACAAGAAGATAACGAAATAAAAATGAAGGTAATATTAAAATCAAATAAAAAATGATTTAAAAAATAAAAAATACTAAATTCAAAACTAACAATACAAACCAAAAATAAAATTAGATTAAACGTAAAAGACAAAAAACTAAAAAATAAATTTCACATTAATAACAAGACCAAACAAAATTACAATTAATCAACAAAAAATTATTTAACAAATATAACATTGAATAAAAATACAAAATGCAAAGTTATTATAAACTACGAAATACTTGTCAAAACTTAAAGCAATACAAAAATCGTAAAAATAAAATTAATAATAAAATACATGTTTAAAATAATTAAAATACTACCCATATAAAAGAAATTTTAAAAAGTCGGCGTGACCTCTTTGCCATTATTATTCTATCTCTATTATGACCATCACATCACTCGGCTCCGGGTCACGTGACTTCATACACGGCCGCCGGGCAGCGTTTTGCCTGTATGGTAGCCTCGGCAGTGAGGCTTCACTACATACACCGGCTGCCGCACGAAGAAACTTTTACGACACTCAACAATAATTGTATAAGGAGTCCTCGGTTTGCCCCGGGAACCGCTACTCCATTGCGATCACACGTCAAAGAATTCTGAAACCACCAACAAATCGAGGCTCGACGTGTTAATTACGACTCACACTATGCATAATACATGTGGTGTGCTCTATTCCAACCAATTACGCTGCGGGGTCATGCGTGTACATTCAGTGGAAACCCGGAAATAGCAATGCGCTGTGGCACGATGTTCCGATAGCCCCATGTGAATTGGATGAACTAACACTGGTAAAAAAAATTCTATCGGAACTATCAAACTGTATAATGGAACAATGTCATGGATGGGAAATTTTTGGAGTGTAAGTTTACCTTGTGCATATTCCCACTGTCAACAGCATAAAGACTATGTCAGACTAACCACTGACATTTTCGCTAATATTGACTTCGATCTATTGCAACACAAATTGTACTACGTTTCTAGGAATTATTATAGAATGAAATGTAATTTGAGCTTTTGGCCCAGGGCGAATCTTTTTGACCTTTCTGTGCTTTGGTATAAAGCTATACAACTGACCCAACCAAGGTTACTTTCTAAGCATTATGCGCGCTTTTTAGTATGATCTAACACTGTTGTGAAGAAGTTCGTTGGTGTGCCGGGCAGCTACAACGCGGAGTTATATACACGCGGCCGGTATTGTCTTTGCCTTCTTCTTTCCATTGGTACCAAAATAGTACTAACATCCCCATTATGACGTCACTATGACGTCATACGGTGAGGAAAGTACGAAAATAATGATATAGGGTGGACTTGATAATTCGCAATTTTTGCGACTCAAACACCCTATTATAGTTCTAAAATTATGTCTTATATCAAACTAGTCATTTCCCATCAAGTAGAGTCCAAAAACGCATGAAAATCGATTTTTCTAAAGCTTTTTGGCGAAAATTGAATTTTTCAATGTGTGTGTCTATGCAAATGGCGTTTTCCTGACATTGAATTTTATGACGTAATTGTGACGTAATTCTAGCATGTTGGTACTCATTTTGGTATCAATGGAAAGAGAGGACGACCATAGCTTAATCTATTGGTGCCAAAATCAATTGTCTTGTGATGTTTCCTGTGTTGTGCTTAGCCATGTTTGTACTTCTCTCATTCTCTTACATTAAATAATTTGGCACCAAAAGGTGTTTTAGCCAGCCCGTTTAAAAAACCCTGAAGGGGGGGATGGTACCACCCCCCTTCGGTAGACGATTGTTAAATTGAATGCTTATAATTATAATTGCTGTGGTTTAAATCTTTAAATGGTTTTGCATGCCGCTGGCCATCTTATGATAATAGCACAAGTTTTAGGCCGATGCCTATTTGAATTAGTGTGTGTGCAGCATGATCAAAACGGCGAGAAAGGCCGCTACCACTTCTTGCCTCCTTGCTTTTGTTTTTTTCCCTTCGTCCTTTGCCGTGTGAGAGATAAATTTGGAAAAATAGTGCGCCCTCAAGATGTTCAAAATCGATATTTTTGTCATGATTGTAAGCTTTCATATACAAAAGCCCTCACCCAACTGATTAAACCAAATCAGCTTCCTTATGGGTAAAAA
>JAMKCH010031255.1:0-16630 GCA_023653785.1 Ophioderma brevispina | reverse complement strand
TATAAAAACATGGGGCGATTTTTTTACTCGGCGGACGCACAACCCTGTACCCAATTTTGGTTCGAGTACCCCCCCCTGCCCCCGGGATAGAGGGTACGGTACTTCATCAGTGAACACAAAAAAAAGAAGAGATCTTTAGCTCTTCTGTAGCACCTTCGTGGTTCTGTTAGGAACCCTTTGCTTGGTTATATCTTTGAAAAACAATTTTGCGGGACTTCCGTTCTTAAGGGTTCCAAATAGAAAAAAAAGGTTTTAACACTTAATGGACAATTTGGAGGGGGGTCCTAAGGACTCGGAAACCACATTTTGTATGTTTTACGACTAACGATACTTTTTTCCGACTATTTTTATTATGTGTGCAAACTTTTGATACGAATCTTTCATGAAAAATATTAAAATCCATCACACCTGTTAATTAGATAATTAGGTGGGGTCCCTGAAGAACCACCTTGTCCACCAACGGGAGTGTTAAAAATATTAATTAAAACAAATTAAATCATACCATCATTTTTGGTATATTTTTTTTAAGACCCTTAAAATCATTATGAGTTTCTTGAAGCCAGTGGTCCTCTGAAAAAATGAGAAGGGGAGGGCGGTTTTTTTTTGTTGTGGACTAAATGACACTTAAAATATGGCCGTTTGCACCACCCGAAAATTTATATTACACCAACTATCAGTTGCATTGTGTGAGGCTTTTTTAAGTATATGAGGATAGACTCCCAAGAGGTCTCCAAACTCAGGTGAAAGTACCTGCAGTGGATTTAATGTACTAACACAATTGGCTATTTTCATCAAAATGCTCAAGATTAAAAACATGTAATTTAAGAAAAATTGAAAAATATGAACCTTATCCCGAAAAGTGAGGAAGGGAGAGTACGAGAATCTAATATTTTTTAAGCGGCATTATTGTTAGCGTGTTGTGGTATTATATTTTGTGGGTATTATTATTGTTATTATTATATTATGTTAAAGTGATTATTTATGTATTTTCCACATTTCCATATAGCTCTGATAACCAGCCAACGCTGAAGATGGCCGTTATTAGACCATTACGCATGCTCCAACCCTGAACTTGTGAGGAGGGGTCACGGCTTTAACATTGACATGCAACAGTGTATAAGTAAAAAAACCCATATATAATACGATAATAGCAGAGATGTACTATAGTCGCCTTATGCGATGCCTCTACGCGCTTTCACAAATGGCCTGCTGATCACTGTGGCCCACTCCATACCTAAACCATTTAGCATCATTTCCAAATGGATGCAGCAGATCGGGATTAGCGCTTTCCCTCATCAGCAAACATACATCGAGATAACCTCGGCCGGGAACCAAGCTCCCCAAATAATCGCTTTGGTAAATCGAGACAACCAAGCGGTTAGTTTCTTTGTCCAGCAGGAACTTAAAAGATAGCTGAATTTCACAGGGCTCGAACACACGCCTATACGCATGGATGAGCATACCCTGGAGTCGAGCGCTTACCTGATTGAGCTCTCACTTGTCCGCACATGACAATAACCATCAAATTCAACACAAATAATTACCATCCAAAGATATAGGCTATTAGAAATAGCCTACATCTTTTCACATATAAAAAAATGTAATTTGTTCAGTGATGTCATATGGTATTTGCATGCTGGCAAAATACATGTATTTCATGCGGGTTTGCTCAATATGCATATACTTTTCGTTTTCATTAGGTTATTCTGTTGATTTAATTTTTGTTTGTATTTGGTTGGTCTCCATGCTGCCCTGCAGGGTGGATATGTGCGCGGTATAAATCTCTATTGTATTGTAGTGTATTAAAATCATGACCCCTATATAATTGCTGCAAGAAAACGATGTGTGTATGCTTTTTTACGTATGTCCCCTAATACTGGCCAGGCACTGCCGAAAACCTTGCAAAGCGTTCCGCAAACTGGCATAGTGCTTCGATGGTGAGTGTTCGCCGATACTGATAAATTATGCAGCTCGTATTGCCAACACCATTTGAATGGCACAGGTAATGTTGTATGGCCAATACTTGATGGTGTTTGGTGGGAAAATATTGTATCCTTTTTTAATTATTTAGCGAAGTGTCCCGAAATTTGGCGGCCTACCTACTCCTCATTATCAATCATGACAGCTATAATTCCAACAGCCATAAGCATTACAGTAAAATGATTGTTTATACTGACAAGAGTTTGATGGAGAAAAGATAGTTGGATGCCTACTAATTTGTTTGGCCTACACAAAAGTGGAATACTTGTAAGTAACAACACTTGTTTTTTTTCTTTTTTGATGTCAGAGGTAGTATACAAATACTACTACATGGTTGGAGGGGAAATAGTGCAATCTATTTTTCCCCGAGGTACTGGCTACGCCTATCACCCCTACCACCCCTCCCTTCGATTGAGGGGTGGTAGGCTGTAAGCCATTCCGAAGAAAAATGTTGCCTATTCCCCTACATAGCATGTAGTATTTGTTTTCTTACGCCTATAAATATTTATGAGATAATGGGCATAAGAATTTTAACTAACCATCTCAACATCGTGTTGATGTAAAGCTTTTTAGAATCCCATCCCCGTTTTAAGAACCTCGGCGTAAAATTACCCAACAACTCGTCCAAGTTGGCACAGACCGCTTCACTTCCACGACAAACTTCCTTTTTCCGTACAGTGTCTGAAAAGATGTTCACAGTCTTCCGTAGACAAATCGTGTGTTTTGTGCATCTTTATTTTGTATTAACCAGGTTCATTTTTCGTCGTCTGTCCAAAGAGCTGACAACTACTGGCGGCAGCCTTTTGTGGTGTGTTAACAACGGAGTAAGTTCCTTCTTTCTAGGTGAACCGTAATAACTACAATGAGTGTACAAAATGCTAACATAACGTTTGCCTCTGTGTACGATGATGATAGGGAAAGTTAGAAAAATTACCGAATGGGAAATAGCTCAAATTCATGATAGCTCAATTTATCATCATCCCTGTGTCAGGCGCAATTGACCAATGAAATGGAGCCTTAATGCCTATTTTCTCATAATTTTATAAGCGGTAAGAACATAAACTACTGCTCATCACCATAAATGAATTTAATAAAGGCTGACTCAGGAGATTTTCGAAATATATTTTTTGTAGTAAATAGTCCAACTAGAAATAAAGATACTGCCTAAAATGCTTAAGTCCAAAGGTAGAGATGAATCGTATTTTTGCGTTTCATGCAGTACACATTTATGTAAGTATATTAACAGTGCCATAGGATAGGGCGGTCTATGATGACATCACAGTTCGGCCATTTTGAGTGATGGGAAGTTATAGAGCGGCCATGTGTGGTGATGCATTCAAATCGACAGCCATGTAAACTTGCATAAAATGCGCCAAATTTTTACCTGAAGTGATAGCAGGAGACTGGAATGGTTAGGGGCGCCGGGGTCGACTAGTATGAAAGAATCATGCACTGCATGGTAAAAACAATCCAAAGAAATGGTCATAAAGGGTGCCAAACGCAAAACGGCCTCGTAGAAACACACGTTTAACACCTCCGATGACCAGGGCTGCGAGAAATAAGATTCGGATTTATTAGAAAGTGCGCGCAGTGTTGTGTGTCGCAGAGTGATAGCGCACGAGGGTCGAGATAAAGGTAAGCACCGGCAAGTGACCCGGAATGAGTAGACAGCCCTATACTGTAGGGGGGGGGGGACACTTGTATTCAAAGATGGATATGATGCGTGAACAAGAAAACGCGTAAAAAAAAAGGGTCTCTTTTTTCCAAAAGGCGATGTACGCGCATACATTGATTAAGGTGTCAAAAACAGCAAAATATGGAAAAAAGGTATGTTTTTTTGTAACCCTGACATTGTGATGTACGCGAGATCAAAATCTTCAAAAATATTGTACTTTGGAAGCAAAGCAATCAGAGCAAAGCCACATAATAAGGGTATATTATTAACCCAAGGCAGTGCTTACTTGTTTAGGGGTAGCAAAAACTAACAAAAGGACTGGTTTATGTAGCACAAACAGACAAAACTGCTTGTTTAGGGTATGTTTTTAGTTGTGGAAATACTTGTTTAGGTTCATTTCGGAGTGCTGTTCACGCATCTATCCACCCTTTTAATCCAACTGCCCCAATTGAGCGGCAGTCTATGATGCACATGTGCTGGTGAAACCGCCGAGTGCACTTGGCTTTTTTTTTTTCAGAATTAACGCGGGCACTTGGCCACTCATGAGAATATAAAACTTCTACAAGGCCAGGTTTGTGTTATACATTAGCTTGGCACAAATTTTTTCTTTGATCCAATTAATGTACCAGAAACATACCTAAGTTCATATTATCCACAGAGTGAGAGAGGTATAATAAAATAGCTTCTAAATGGTCATTACAACATATCTCCATCAAAAATCACACTATGAAAGTACTACATTGTATAATAAGGCATATGGAACTTTCTTGCATTACCCTTTCAGAGGATTAGTATTAATGAGATAAGAGACTTCCCTCGAGACGCTTTGGTTAACATGAAAACCTGACATTCTGTCGCTGGATGCAACTATCGTGACTTCTGTCTCCAAGGCAACCTAGAAATATTTATTAACAGTCCACTCCAACACTTGTAAGTAACAGGCTGTCCTTTGGATAAATATTTTTGCAAAAAGCATTAAAACTTTGCTAAGGTTTTTCAAAAAAGCGGGGATGGAATGGGAACGTTCTACATGATGTCGGCATGTAAGAATTCTGCCATGCTGCCTGAATTCTCACCATGTATACTAGAGAGATTGGATTTTATTTTTGCAATTATTATAACATTCTCTCCCTAAAATTTGGCCTTGTCCTCGTTAAATTTTGGACAAAACAAAAGCACTGTACCTCCTCCGGTCGTTCCTTTTATTGGCTCTAAATGGAAGCCATAGATATCAGCTTTTCAAGTACATTGTAGCTTGCCCCTTGTATATCTGTGCCTGTTAAAGCTTTGATTTTTTGGTGTTTTTGTTTTTGTAAACAATGCCATGGCAGGGCAGCCATACTCACAAGTCCTCAACTGATCAGAAAGTATTTTTTTCGTGTTTTCCAAACTCATGAACCATAATTTGTTGATGTGTAGTGTACCTAGTCGGTTGCCCGCGCTTCGCGCGGGCAACCACTAGCTAATTTGAATGGTAGCGGTCACTAAACGGGTATCACGCTTCCATTAACCATATTTCAGAGACATTACAATATGTTCTCCAAGCATTCTCCATTATTTGTCTTTATTGCCCACATGTGTAAATGAAGAGCTGTCAAGATTTAGGCCCTCTATCTCAACATGAGCTATGAAGCCAGGTGACTTACTGCCAAATGAACCGCTAGCTAATTTGAGTGGGGGCGGTCAATGAACGGGTTGATCACTATTCACATGATGCAAAGCTTCAGCGACATTACAATATTTTCTCCAAGCCTCTCCTTTGTGGTCTATTTGCTTTTTCGCTGGTCCACAATTCACACTTACTATGCCTCAGCTGCCTTAATGTGTTAAGTCAGGAGCCATCAAGATTTCCCCCTAAAACATTAGCTATAATCCAGGAGGACATTTACTGCCCAACATGGGCCAGCCAAAAAGTCCCCCTCCCAAAGACCCAATCAGTGTTTAGCGGGGGTCGAAAAAGTGCCACTAAGTGATTAGTCATCACGGAGAAATGCGGTTGGTGCAGAGTACCCCCTTTGGAAGAAATTGCCGCAAAATGGGAAACGTTGAGTCAAAAGCAGCCGTTTTTGGACGTCTACCCTCCATTCGGGGTCGAATTTTTAATTGATCGAGCTGACTTTTCCCTGACCGCGTTTTTTGCCCTCTCCTAACCACAATGCGCCTATACAATGTAACTGGGCTATACGTGCCCTGGGCTGCAATGATTCAAACAATAAACTTAATGAGATAATACTTATATTGTCTAATGTAAATATAGCCTACGTTGCTCGGGCAGGGCCATACGCATTGATTTACTGTTTGGGAGGGGGGGTGCGGGACCTCGAAAAGTGGACCTTTTTGGTGTCTAAGTGAATCAACCCCCGGTCCTTTTTGAACATCTCATCACCCTAAAATGGCCTTTCTGTCAAAATTTCTCTAAATTTTGGACCTGCTCATCCACCAATCAGCAATTATACCTTTTCGTCCCTTTGTGGAATTTTCCCCCTGCGTAGGGATCTGGTTCGAGGAAAGCATGTCCACTTTTCATTCTCTCTCCCATATATGTGTGCAATAATATGTGTGCCTATTTTAGATAGGTCTAGCTTTGAGATCCAACCAGTCAATAACTTTTGATCCATTTTTTAGATTAATGGATATAACAAATCGTATAGGTTCTACGTGCGTATCAGTATATGGGACAGTATGAGAAATGGACATGCGTTCCTTGACGCAAAGAATAAGTTTACATAGACGCTATCTTCATCTGCTCATTACAGTTACCTCTTTCTTACGCCGCAAATAAGGGTCTCACTTTAGTCTTCTGGTATGACCCTTTTTTCATGCCAATTTTGGTATGGTAAATCTTTTTCCCAAATCTTATACAATAATGTTGAAAATTAAGTCCCATCTCCTCAATCTGAAGGCCAAATTTTCCAAATTGGCGAAAAGGGTCAAATTGGAAGAAACCAATGCAAATTTGTCTTTAATCTCTGCACTGTAATAGCTTGGGTCCCTTTTTCGGCAAAATCACTATGGGCCCTACTTCCTCCCCGATTCTCGAGGCCGGTCACGCGTCCGTCCCCTCTACCCAACCAAACTTGAGAACCAACGACCAATATCAATATTTTTCATATAACTCGCTTGAAACCATTACTCTCTTGAAACCACAGATTGATAATAATTTTAAAAAAAATACAAAATAATAAAATATTACAATTGGGATGAAGAAAGATTTAAAATTCGAAACGGTGTTTATCCCCCCTTTCGCATCATGTTGCAAAATCAAGAACATAGCCATTCCTAAAATTTTTTGTACAAACTTGAGGTGATTTTACTTTTACTCACCTGCTGTTGTTTTTATCTATTGTAATTTTTCTATGATATTTTTAGTAAACTATGGCCAAATGAAACACACCTTTTACACAATCTGTACTGGATATTGGCAGAGGATAGGCGTACCGATACGTCTGTTTAGAGAGTGTCCGCCCAATCCGGATTTTCGAGGCGCCGAGGGGAAAGAAATACGCTCACTGTAATTTCGTTTCCATTTTTAACACAGTAGTTTGGCTGTAAATTGCACTCACTGTATATTTACAGTGTGTGTGTGTGTGTAACAACAATATGACTAATTGCGCATTTATCCACCGCATTCACGTTGCATTCCCCTTAATTGTAAAACAATAGAGTAACAATTTTTGCAAGACTGAAATAAGATGCTTACAAACAACAACATAGATGATTTCTTATTCCGCTATGTTTTTTCTTTTCCGTGGTGTCTTATTTTAATATTTTGAGTAAAATGAGACCAAATGAAGTCGGCCATCAATACACGATAGGCATGAGCCCGCTACATAACAGGTAAGATTACGTACACTATCTCCTCAGGTTTAAAATCTTACCACCCCCCCCCCCCCCCCCCCGCCGTATTTTTTAAAAAAAAGCATGTCAGGACTTGGGTCATCACACGATTTTTAATTTCACATCGTCTCCTATTTAGTTTGTTTGTGGCATCACTTAATTGACTTCAGTGGTGTTTGTATTTTATCAGGACTTTTAATGTCTATATTGACACAAAGAATTGAGAATTGCTTAACACAGTTCGTGAAGAGCTTGCCCTAATGTTTGCTGTAGTAATTAATGTATACGGGCAGTACCAACATGTTCGGACTTAGACTTGCACCTGTCCGACATAAGCGCTTATTTGAAGATAGTTAGAACTCGATGTTATTTACGGCACAAGATTTTAGAGGCACCAGCGAAAAGTATCAGCTGAGGTCAAACTTACCAGAACCCGAATAAAATGTCTCAACGAAGGTCAACCGATTAATTGCGTCAAATAATACGCTAATGAGCATTATGAACATTTTCATGATTAAAATACTTAGTATAAATCAATCTGAATATTTTGTAGTAGTTTTTCCATGTTGTTCTCTGTTTTAATCACCAATCATAAATAATTTTCCATAGAAAGAGCACAAAGTTCAAACCGAAGACATGGGTACTTAGCCACAACATTGACGACAACTCGTACCCTAGAAAAACGGTACCCTCAATTTACGTACGTACTCTTTGTAAAACCACTGGATTCAATAAATACGCAACCTACATGTTTACAACATGTTTTTACTATGTTTCAACACGTTTATTTGCAATCTCAATGAAATCTAGATCATCTATCAGCAGTTTTTGAATACAAAGAAGAGCCGGAGCAATCCGATATACCCGATGGGAAGGGGATTAACCTACCGATAGGGTACAACACAAGTCCAACATGGCACCTCCTGGGTCCAACATTCAGCCCAGGAAAACAACATGGCGAAGTTCGATCTTTATAGTATGATGTTGTACTATAATAGAGGGCTGCTTTGAGGGTCCGGTTTTTAGTTAAACCTTGTGTACCTTTATCTCACTAAGGACCAATTTCATACATGTAACAATAGCCCACTTTCACCAATTAGATCTAAATATACGGCAGTTTTTGTGTGCTTAAAGGCGGAATAATTTATTACCTTCAATTCAATTTCATTATCGTAAAATAACACATGATGTAACAACTTGAATTATTTTTTCTTTGTGGGTTTCAGATAACCTGACAATAATGAAAATAAATTATGTAGCACCAAAGGCACTAGCACAGCTAAAGAGCCGCAACATATTGTAAGTTTATGCTAGAGTGAACTTAACGTAAACCAAAAGGGTGTTTATAAAATTTTGGTGTTTTATGCCTCCGCAGTTTTTTCCTTGAAAAAAAAAGGCCTGTCTAAATTTAAAAGGCTGATTCCAATGTGTATATACTTTTTTTCTGTATTAATTAAAATAGTCAAACTAGAACTAAAGTCACCTATAAAGCTCAATTCCAAAGTCTGAACAAATCGATTTTTTTGTTTCATGCAGTAACATTTATTTATGTATATGTATACAGTGCCATAGGATACTGTGTATAATACCCTTCACAAAAACTCTGTAATACATGGTGGATGGTCACACAGGTCAAGTACACACTGAAGCATCAAAATCCCGAAGTTTTGTGCTTTTGAAGGTCAAAGGTCTTGCATAATTCAGGGAGCAAATAACTTCACATTTGTCATACAGCTCATTTCGAGGTCCTTGGAAGTCCTTGAAAAGTTCTTGAATTTGGGAAGGAGGTGGGTTTACGAACCATGGCATGCTTACTATCAAAATTGCACATGTCAAAGTAATTACATTGTTATATGTTCGGCCCTAAAAGTGGCGAGGCGATAACTGCGACATTTTCTTCCATTTATTTTTAGTTCCTCTGACAACAATGCATCAAAAGGTAGTGTACACATTGTAGGTAATTACCACGGTTTATTAATGAACCATTGACAACAATGCATCAACATGTTCCTTCCCAGGAAACTACATAGAAATATGCTGAGTGATGGCCCCCTCCATTAACGTATGACACATGCCATCACATTGTTACAATTTGTAAGTATAAGCGTTTTTTGCAGTAAGTGTGGATAAAAATATGGTTGTTTGATGTAATTATCAGCAGGTCTAGCTGAGCTTGGAAACAAAAGAATGACCTCAAGAAGTGATGTCACAGCTTTCGCGCAGCTACTGTGCATGGGTATCGCGCATGCCGACTTTGTACGTTCGCAATTACAGCTGTGGCTTCTGGCTTAAGATGGCATGAAAGCTCTGACGTCACTCCTTAGTTTAGGATGGGAACGAAGTAATTCCACATTGTTAAACCTTGTAACAGCAAGTATTGGCCCATATTGGTCGATGATGCAGAACAATCCTGCAGGCAGGTATACTGGTAATGTACCAACTGAACATGTTTTTTTTCTAACTTAACATGGGGAGGTTGGGTAGGTTCTTTTGTGGTGATGGGTTGGTTAGTTAGTTAAACCAAAGGTTTTAAAATACGGTTTTTATCTTAAATCCCCGCTAAAACAAACGGGTGGCCAGATCACAAGTCACCATACTAGCTGTGTGAGATTTATTGAGAAAAAGAAATTGATTGGATTCTCTTTCCTGACTTCAATCCCCACGTTTCAGTAGTGTGCCATGCAAGGCAGCATGTGTTGGATGGCCGCCCTTAGCTCTCCAGAGCTGACTCTGAAGGGTAGACGTTTCTTTTCTGTCCCATTGTTTTAATGATTGACGTTCCCAATAAAAGCAAGCCTGCAAGTTTGGTTCTGTTGAATAATTAATGATAAAATTCTCTGCATAACACATAATATAGAGAGCCTACCTTAAAGGATTATAACTATTGTTTTGGAAACTGCTTGTCTCACATCGCCCTCTCTTGTGGGAATGTTTCAAATGGCTTTATATAGGCGAGTAGCTCATATTATTTCACGTGGGGATCTTTTACTAGAAAACTTACAGAGTGCAAAATCAGAATGGTTCCCATTTTGTGGGACACCTTTACGTTTAACTGGTACACTGAGCGGAAATTACGAGTCAGAGTGGGTTTGACCCAGTGTTGGGAAGCCTTATTTTGTATAAAGTTGTGTCTCTGGGTGTCATTAATATCTTCCATGTGACTTTGTGTTTTCATAAACTGCACAATGTTTTTATCGTGGGTTGATAACCTATGCATTCTTTTTGGATCCGTATCTGACCCGAGTATAGTCCCATTCTTGATTATAATCCCACCCCTAAAAGTTTTAGGAAAATTCAGACAATTCTAAAGATCCGTTATTATCCCATGCCAAAAATTGGCCTACACTGACTTGCAAAATTTCGAAACCTATCTTCTCCAAACAACAAACCTTTATTACCCTTGATTCCAATGATCTGCATTTTCCCCAATACTCTGAATACGAAATTCCATATTTAATCTTATGAATCCATCTCAAGAATGTTTCAATGACGTCTGGAGCCATTTAAGTTTGTGAAAAACAACATTTAAGAGTAATAGAACCGCAGAAGACCATGTTCTGGGTCAACACTCTCAAGGCTTTCTACTTCACTCAGACGTGATTCTACAATATTTTTTTCACTATTGTTCCATATTTCAGTATAAAAATAATAACATGTCTATAAAAATTATTCAGTGTTCATAATTAAATTATTCATAAAATAGTTTTTTGGTGGATTGTTTTCTGAAAAGAAAAGAATAATTTGAACAAGGCCGTGGGTAGGGGTTCAGAGGGGCATTTGGCAGCCCAAACCAAATTATGGACGCCGCCAAAACACTAGATGGCAAATTGGTTCATCCCCAGTTTGCGCGGACTATTTCTTGTCCGTTTTTTGCCGGTTTTTTGCTAAAAAACTCACTTAATTAATATAGTCATGTGTTAGTTAATGACAAAAGATGAAGCTCCTTCAGAATGAGGGTGGAAACTACGTACTATCGAAAATTTTCATTTTTCAACTTTCTGAGTCTTTCAAAATTCGGAAGTCATGAAGTGGCGGTACACAGTGTACTTGTGGCGAGTAGGCAAGAAATTTTCACTCTTCATTCAAAATGATTCAATTAAAAAAAACCCCACCCCCAAATTTCAAGGTATTTTCAGCTTAAAAAAAGGGGGGAACTTCTGCACCGGGTGCATTACGCGTAATTTTGTTGGTATTCAAAAAGGTCTTTTTGTTGGTTATGAATTACAATGATTGGTTCTTTTTTTTTGTAATTAGTATTTGTCAGGGATCTAATTACAACGTTAACCAAGCTGAAGTCAAAATCCATAACAAATTTACCTGCTACGAACATTGTGGTAAGTGTTGCTTTTTTATTTCTTATTATTTTGTGCTGCTGCGTGTTGCTGGCTATAGACGTGGATGTAAAAATGTGGCTTAAAAAATTGTTTCCTATTTGGAGAGAGAAGAAAAATACACCACACTGCCTTTGAGTAAGTCCAGGGGTTTTGAGTCAATCCCACAATGCACCTGTTTTGGGAAATTCACCTCAATAGGAGTTCATGTGATCACATAAAAATCATATTCTAACACATAACAAACCCTGACGTTAAATGCGTATTTTAGCCCAACAAAGAATTAGTATACGGGTTTTTTTTGCATGATTGATAATGAAATGTCCTTGTGGTTGTTAAACTTTCTATCCCTAAAGTACTGACATATTTTTAGTTTACAGTACGGTATAGGCAACCATTGCTATGCCATCACTGGGATGATTTTTTTTGTAACACACCATCTGAGTAAGTTTAATCTCAACAGTGTTATTTCTATTGAGGTGATTTAAATAAAGATAAATGCCACAGCTAATATTATTATACAGTCAAGAACAGAATTGGTGACCAATGCACATTAATATGTCAGGTTTGTCAATCGTGGCAGGCGGATCATGATTTTATACAAGTAGTGTTGTGCAAAACACAGCTTGGCTTATTGTGGTATGTATTGCTAGTCGCATTTCAAAAGAGAGACATCAGAATTGCAGTTGTTCCCGAGTTGGGAAGTTGCGTCATTGGGGCACACAAGGTGTTAAACCTTTTTTCAGCTTTGGCTAAAATTAAAAACAGCAGGGCATATGTGGTGCATTGGATCACATTCGCCTTATAATCATAGGTTTGTAGGTTCGAGCCTTGCTGTCGCCAATTTGGGTTGTACACTTGTGGCAAGGCAACTTTACCTCGCTTGCGCTCTCCACCCAGGTGTATAAATGGGTAGCGGTACATGCTGGGAATGTAACACATACGACTGTGTGGAGGATTGAGAACCCCACAGCATTATTGCATGTTGGAATCCTAGCCCAAATCCAAGAGAAATAGGAGGGGAAATTGACACTCTTGCCTGCTGGTGCACATTTACATGTTTTTTGCTAATTGAGGGCACCAAACATACCATGTTACTCCCCAAAAAAGAACATTGGCTTTTCATGTAAAAAACTAGAAATACATACGCAAGTGATAGAATTAATAATATTACGGTTGAACCTCCTATGCACAGACTCTTCAGAGGTACTTCCTGTTCGTTGATAGTGTGGTTTAGTATTTTGTGTACATCTAAATGGACGAATACCTCATTTTTGTTGTTTTTGATATGGTACTCATGCAGGTTGGTATGGTCATGGCCATTTGAAGTGGTACGCGGTGAAATTGGTTCTGTATGTAGTAGAGGCATGTTGTTGAACAGTCCTTTCAGATGGCCAATCTGTATACCTTCCCAGAAGGGCTGAAACCCATTTACTAATGTAATGTTATGAGAGGCAAATACAGTTGAATGTTTTGCAAGGATGCAGACTCCAGAAATTCTAGAATTCCAGAAATTTTCTAGAATTCCAGAAATTTTGGCATATAAAAATACATTCCAGAAATTATTTTTTTTTTTTTATTTCTGGACTTGGTGGTGTTATTTCAGCATAAAAGCATACCCACATTTTTTGTAGGGGAATCTACCCCTTTAACTTTTTCTGTAGCCTTTTGTTTAGACGATTACCCCCATAAATTCAGTGTTGTTACAGCGTTCGGCCACTAGGCCATGGCAAGGGCAGATTTCAATTTTCAGGAAATTTCTCACATGTCCACTTACATACCTGTTTTTGCTGGGCCTTTCACCGTCTTTGAACCCACAACCTGTATGGTGCTTTTTGCTGTACTAAAATCTAAATATACATACATGCTTCTTACGTTATCCAACAGTCTGTAAACATGAAATACTGAAACTACCTTTTGCTAGCCTAATTTGTATCAAGTAATCTTAATAAAATTGTGGTGTGTTTTTTTGTATCAGGCTAGTACACAATCACAACAGCAACCCCCCTTGACTCCAATGACAGCCATATGTATGATCTTCAAAAACAAATGACAACCTCACAACATTGTAAGTTAAATTTGGTAGTCACTTAGGGTCATTATTATTTATCAATCTTGTTGATATTATTGTTATTATTTTTACTGTACAGTTATCCTTTCCATAACCTATACATAACCTACTTTTGGGACATTTCAGTGAGGTGCACGCTGGCATCCCGCACACCAAAACGATTTTTTTTGCACTTCATGTAAAAACCACAGGCTCCCTTCCTTAAAGGTTCTGAATACAAGTTGTGTCCTATGATATTGCTACTTTCAGAAACACTGTACTTCCATGGCTATAGTGGGAACAGAAATAACAGTCATGCAAGAGCCATGACCACAATGCAGCATGGTGACCCGTTAATGTGCCCTTTAAGTGACCTTTGACCCCTGTAACTTGGACCATTATCTCACAAATGTCATTACATGTAATTTTTCGTGTTACAACGGTATGAGGAACGTTATCATTGAGTTTCAACTAAATTCCAAGCAGTCATATTTGACCTTTGGCACGTCTATAACGTGACCCCTGTGTCCACGAATAGGTCACTGTTTTGTGTCTGTATTTCTATTCACAAGATTATTCCTGTCAAGTTTCAGTTTCAATCGGAGCTTGTTTGGTGAATTTTTGACCTTGACTTTAACTTTGACCTTTGGGGTCGAAACTACATAAACCTCTTCTACTATGAATGTTACATCACTGTAGCAATAACAGGCTTTACCTGTCCTCTATAGGCTGAGATAAATCCAATTTGTCTTATTTTTAGTCATTTTGGGCCAAATTGACCTTTTGACTCCTTAATGACCTTTGATCCTGAAATGGAACAACCCGAAGACCCTGCTGTAACAATAAAGGGTGTTCTAACGACGTCACTCTGCTACGTAATGTTTAAGGACAGCGATTTTTGAAATTTTCACAAGTTTTTGGCTTTCAAACTGGAAATGAGCCCCCTATAATGACCTTTGACTCCTTATCCCTGAACACCCTAATGAGGCAGGGGTCTGTGTTCCTCTGAACCAGCTTGGTTGATATCGGCGTAATCCTGTAGAAGATAATTTCGCCAATTAAATTACATATTTTGATGCCTGTGGCCAGGTCAAAGGTCAGACAGTGTCATTGGTCATATGACATAAAATGGGACGGGTCGCGGTCATTGATGTAAGTCTAGTCAGAATACGTCAACTGATGACTGAATACTGGACTGCAGTTGAATTGTTGATAGAAGAGAAAAGAAGAACTCGACATGTAATACTGGTGCTTCCAAAGAAGCACTAACCTTATGCATTCGGCGTTGGGCCCACATGACCTTTGACAAATCTGTGAAACCCTCATATGGGCCTGTGTTCTGACAGTCTAGTGATTATAGCAATTGCAATTTGTGGCAGAGAAGAAGCAGAGAAAGAGAGAAACAGCAAAAAGGAGGGTTTTTAGAGCCGACTCTCGACCTGTAATGACCTCTGTTGTGACCTTTGACCCAATCTGTGTATACCCAATGGGCCTGTGTCAGTGGTTTTCTGACCAAGGTATAGTGATTATAGGAATTTGATTTTGGGCAAGAAGAACAGAAAGAAGACAGAAGAGAAACAGCAAAGAGGAGAAGAGCGAACTGACCTCCTTGTAATGACCCCTGTGTGACCTTTGACCCAGTCCCAATATGTGAACACCTTGTATGACACTTGGCAAAAGTTTTCTGCCGAAAGAGTTTGGTAAGATCAAGCCAACTGTGTAATACCGGTAGCATTTAGAAAGGCTTACGTGGTTGGATTAGAGAGACTGCCCTTTTTGCCCCTAAATTGACTTGGATTCAAAAAAATCTGTGAACACCCCATATGGCCAGGCACTGGCAATCACTGTGATGACTGACATCGACAGCACATGTGAGGTGTGCGAGAAGCAAAAAAATAGGGTGTTAGGTGACAGTGACCGCTATTGACCCTACGTGACCCTATGGTTCCAAACGTTGTGAAACACCCTTGTGAGGGGTTGGTCAGGGGGGGTCTTGAGACCGAATCTAGTTAAATTGGGGAGAAAGCATGTGAGAGAAGAAGCATTTTGAAGTGTGGTTGGACAGAAAGAAAAGAAAGAAGAAAGAAACAAAGAAAGAAAACTAGAAAGTGCGCCCTCACCGAGGGCACGAGGTAAGTAGGCGTAACCATGTCTGATAATTATAGCCATTGATTAGCGCAGAGAAAGAAGAAAGAATAAAATAACTGACAAGAGCTATTTCCACCCATGTGACATTTTGACACCAAATTTGGATGTGCCAAACTAATGCCGATGTCTCTAAATTTGGAATTTTCTATGTGCCGCCGCCTGGGCCTGTGCAATAAATACTGTTATAGTGCCATCTGTGCTCAGATTGCGTGCATTAAGAAAATACATCCCAAATATCTTAATTGAATTGCAATGGCTATGGCAATGTTAAGCCATTTAAGGGTTTGACTCCTGTGGACCCAAAAAACAGCGCGACCCCTAGAAAATGGGGGGGACAATAGCTCATTCACATTACAAGATCAAGTTTATTGCATGCAATTTGTAGCACAAGAAAAGGTTTTAAAATTAGACAATTTGAAGTTTTAGGTTTTTGACCTTTGACCCCCAACAATAAGTCCTATGAAAAGGTATCATTTGAATTTTTCATTTTTCATCACCTTACATGATTGATACATTGATTTGCCGATTTTGCCCAGTTCTTAAATTTTTTACACAGTAAATGTTTTGACCCCTGTTGACCCAAGGATGACTTGACCACCACACAGAGCA
>JAMKCH010031254.1:0-17346 GCA_023653785.1 Ophioderma brevispina | reverse complement strand
CCCATTTTTCAAAGATTTTACTCCCTTTCCACCTCTTACTCTAAGAAAAAACTCTGGCAGAAAGCAAAGGATTTCATATAACAACGTATTATCTGAAACCGCAAATGTAACTTGTGGAGTTCCCCAGGATTCTATTTTGGGACCTTTATTATTCTTATTATATATCAATGATTTGCCTCTGTGTACCAAAATCCCCCATTTTATTTTATTTGCTGACGATACAAATATTTTATTTTCACATCACGACCCTAAAACATTAGAAACAATTATAAATGCCGAATTTAATTAGTATTGCCAATTGGTTTAAACTAAATAAACTATCTCTCAATATTAAGAAAACTAATTACACGATATTTAAAAATAAACACGGTAACAAACAATACATAAGGCTTAACCTTAAAATAGATAATGCATTACTAAAGCAAGTAGAAACAACTAAATTCCTTGGCATACTCTTTGATCACAATTTATCACGGACTTCCCAGACGCAACATGTTTCTAAAATATTTTCTAAATATAATGGTATAAATTCGTAAGGTTCGACCATTCCTCCCACCTGAGTCACTGAAAACATTATACAATTCCCTTGTTCTACCCCATCTTTCTTATGGCGCAATGATATGGGCCGATACCTACAATATAATTGTAGGTACGTTGTATAGAGCACATACATCTTTAGATGATTTTATAAGCTCTGTTGACCCAATTTTTCAAACTGTCAGCCGTGAAAAGAAAATAAGTTATATCATGGGTGACTTTAATATAGATATTCTAAAAGAAGATATACATAGACCAACGCACGACTATTTGGACTTGATGTATTCATATTCATTTATCCCAACTATTAATAAGCCTACTAGAATTACAGAAAGAAGTGCAACTATAATTAACAACATATTGACTAACAATCTTGATAGCTTAAATTCTGCAATTCTGGTCACCGACATCAGTGATCATTTGCCAACTATTTTCATGTCAAATTCAAAGGTTAAATCTAAGAATGTAAAAAAAGAAAGATATTATTACAAAAGAATACACAGTGATGATAATGTTACAAAATTTAAACAAATCCTACAAAAGGTCAAGTGGGAAGAAGTTATTGATGGATGCGATGCTAATCAAGATTACAATTCTTTTATTAAGACATTCAATAATTTGTATGATGAATGTATACCTTTAAAGAAATGTAATATTAAGAAAAGGGCAGTTCCAAAGTTACCATGGATCACGAAAGGTCTCTTGAAAAGTATTAGCACCAAAAATAAATTGTATAAATATTACTTGCAAAGTCCAAATGATAAACGTTTGCAAAATTTAAAACATACCGGAATAAGTTAAATAATTTGATTCGTAAATCAAAACGTGAGTACTATTATAATAAATTTCAGTCTTTGCGGAACAATATGCAAAAAGCCTGGAAAACAATCAATGCTATTATTGGACGTAATAAAACCAAATCGCAACAAACTAAATTTAAGATGGACACGGGTGAAACAATAACTGACCCAAAGTGCATATCAACTGAATTCAATAATTTTTTTTGTCAATATTGGTCCCAAACTGGCTACAAAAATCCAACATTCTGGCAAAAATTACTTAGATTATCTTGGTGATCCAATATCAAAATGTGCCTACTTGCCACCAATTGTGGAAGAGGATATCATCAAAATTGTCAGTAAATTCAATCCAAACAAGAGCCCTGGTCACGATGGCATTGGAAATATGATTGTTAAGAAAGTAATTAAAGAAATAGCTAAGCCTCTTACCGTGGTATTTAACACTTCCATATCAACAGGTAGAGTACCTGAGGAACTTAAAATTGCAAAAGTAGTGCCAATTCATTTTAAAAGAAAGATAAGGGTGAGTGTGTTGGGGAAGGACATTACGAGCGCCAAGCAACCCATACGTTTTTATTGATTTTGGATACAATTTTAATATTAGTTGTGAAGTACAGAGAGGGGTCAAGTAATATGCCAATGTCATTAAAACTGTTGACATTTCTTATTGGGTCGTTTTTGATTAGACTTTCCCGGGACTCGTTGGAAGTGGCAGTTTGCTTTGTAGCAAAAAGATTGTTTTAGTTTTTAAACATTTATGAGAAAGTTTTAATTAACAGCATGGGGCAAATACAATTGCAAATCTTCAAAGCCGTTTTTTCTCGTATGCGTCTTTAATACGTCAGTAATGTGGCCGTGGCCTAAACCCTACTCGTGGCATCTTGAACGCAGACCCCCTCAGCCGCGTGCAAGTGGCTGTAGCCTGCTATTAACTAAAACGGGGATCCGTCGGCTCATTACGTCCACGGTAAGGGTATTTAGCTCGGCGGACCTTGTTTTCATTTTTGTAGACTATGGACCCATCTTTCACCTTCATGCGGGGACAATTTGAATATTAATTTATTAAAGAACATCTACAGAGTTTGAATCTTAAAAAGGATTTTTTATGGGATCACATCCAATTTTTTGGAAAAAATAAAGATTGAATGACGGCCGCATTGATTGGTTTATTATTGTTGCTTCGGGGACCCATTCCGGTAAAAATGACGTACGTATCCCCGACCTTGGAAAACACCGATTATCCCCCGTCATCGTAACGTCGGTTTTTGAATAGTAGGGAAAAGGTAAATTTTTGTACTGTTTTAGCATAATAAACCGTGTCTTTTGAAAATAATCGCACTCTGGCAAGGGCCATATTACATACCTTGATTTAACATAGTCGGAGTTATATATATACGGTCGCCCCCTAGAGCAACTGATACCTGATACTGCCCACGTGACCTGGTACCTGACACTTGACACCAACCTATTCATATCGTTACCGTTTATAACTACATACGGCAAAGCAGCAAGCATTCTGTATCCTCCGTTGTCACATCGTATCGATCAGATGTGAGACTATGCTGTAGTAAAGACTAGTTTCAATGCATTTGAGGCGTAGTAAAGACACCTTCGAACCTAACACCTATAGATGATATCCATCGCTCTTCTACCGAACCTGCGTTGTAGCTCAGTCGGTTTAGAGCGTCGTGCATGTAAGACGAAGTTCGCCGGTTCGAATCCGGCCAGCGCCCATGGGTTTTTTTTCAACACTATCGTGTCGCTGGGCCATCTCCAGGAAAGATTAATAAATATATGATTTTCAATGGCATTCAAGTCATAGTGTGGTACTTTTCAAGGACGTACGTACCAGCATCGGGGTAACTATTATCTTAAATGGTTTTCACATGTTCAAAAATTAAATCAATGCCCAATAATGCTCCTTAGTGGTAGCCATGAAACAGTAATAGTAAGATTGTCCATGTCACGCATGAATTTAAACATTTAACCTGCAGCATACATGGTTTCCGAATTTGACACCCACAACTTGGTTTACATCCAAATTCAGGTGATGAAGTTCAGCTGTGCTTTTAATGTGGTTGTGTATTGAAAGGACACAAAACTCCAGAACGTCCCCTGCAAAAGTAATCTCTATCAACATAATACCCTTGAACATACGCGCCATGGCTACCGAGCTATGCGCGCTGTAGCCATGCGCACCGATACACTCTAATATCAAAACACCCTATTATAATTATTTACACCCCCAAACCATTTCACTCCTGGCATATCACTTCTTCATTTTTGCTGGGCTTGTTTCATTTTTTTCTGGGAATGTTTTTTGCCCTAATTGAGGTTATACGTGAATTTGGAAACAGTCCCAAAAAGGTTGGTGTCAGTTTTCATCATTCAGCCACATCTCTTTTAGAAGTTTAAAGGGACGCGAATACGGATTACCTGCCAGTTACTAGGGAAGGTCTACACATCAAATAAACCTACTAAATTGCTCTCCGAATGCCGGTATGGGGTTCAGAGGAGTTGGCGGGATCTTCTTATTAGTTTTATCTGTATATTATTATTAGTACTTGTTATACTCAGGGACTCAGGGGTAAATTACATGTCAAAGAAATCCTTACGGATGTTTTTTAAACTGCTTGTTGTAAAGTGTCACAATTAGACGCACATTGTGAGGAGGTTATTCCCATAAGATAGCTGGCCTTGTACTGACGTGCGTTTCAGCTGCATTAAGTTTGAATGCTGAAGACCAGTGGTATTGATACCTGATGCCTCGTTTGATATTGGTGACCAGAATTATTAAACTTAAACTGAGAAGATAAATAATTTGGTACGCACCCTGTAGGCAACTTAAACCCAGGATGATGATATGATATTCCAACGCATTCTTAGTTTTGACCATTGAGCGAGTCCATCATGGTTTCAATTGGTCCGTTTTTGGCGTCCGTTTTACGTTTTCAATAACACATTATTATTATAATCAAAGAAAATTAGTAAACTTAATAATATTTTTGGGTGTTTCCAAACCACATACTTTTCTACTTACATTTAAAGTTAGTTTATTATTGTGGAACCATTTTGCAATATTGTTTAAATTGACGTCAAGATTATGTTGAAGTGAAGTGGGTGTCAGAAGCACTAAATACAAGAGTTGTATCGCCTGCATACATAACTGTTTTGCAATGTTTTACACACGAAGTGAAGACATTACATAAATGAAGGAAGGTAAGGCCCTAAAAGTGACCCTTGTGGAACACCAATTTTATGTTACTGAATTTGGAAAAACTAGTACGGCGATTTTACCGGCCTATTTTCGATCACTAATGTATGAATAAACCCAAGAAAGTTTTCATTCCACAGATGCCATGTTCCTTGAGCTTATCTATAGGACCTATGTTATTGTATCAAAGTTGTTTTGAGATCACGGAACAGGCAGCTGTGCCATTTCCATTATCCATATCAGTTAGAAAAATCTTCTACTCTCAAAGTGTTGTTGTAGTCGAGTTGGGCATTTCCTACAACCTGATTGACTAAATGTACCATTTTGTTTGACATTAATAAGCATACAGTTGATCATGTACAGATCTTTCATTCTTTTTGAAATACACTTAACACAGAAATCGGACGATAGTTTTCAGGTTGGAAATTGTCACCAGATTTATGAATTGGGGTTACTTTTGCTATTTTCCAATCTTGAGGGAAAATGGAGGTTGCAAGGGATAAATTGCAAATGTAAGTTAGTGAAAAAGAAATGATTGGAGCAGCAATTTTAAGTAGTTTTGGGCAAATGCTATCAATCCCAGGCGATTTACTGTTAGGCATTTTAATAATTTCATTGTAAACATAATCAACAGATATTGCATAAAAATTAAAATGATGAATATTATTATGATTATTTATATCATTATTGTTAACATTAACACAGTCATTAGTAATTCTTGAATAATGATCATGGTGATTAGATTTAAAATTCTTAGCAAGTTCAAAACCAATTTTAGTAAAATAATCATTTAATTTATTAGCTGCATCCGTGTCAGTTTTGGTAAAGCATGCTAATATCTCTAATATTGCTTTGTTTTTTAGGCAAAAGCTTTTTAATAGTTTTCCAAAGATTATTCGAGTTATTTATATTATTTTTAATTTCATTTTCAAAAAAAAATCTTTTAAGAGACTTGTTTAAATTATTAACTTTATTTCTCAATGATTTGGCTTTCTTCCAGTCATTTAGGTCATTAGTTCTATGTGCTTTATTATCATAGTAGTCTCTGTCCTTACTTAATTTGAGGAAGTCACCTGTCACCCACTCTGGTACGAACCCTTTGATCTTCTTTTCTCTAATTGGTGCATGTATTTTACATGCATCATTGAACATATTACTCCAACAAGACCATGCATCATTAACATTAGAGTGTTTGGTGACTTCATTCCAATTTTTACCTTTTAAAGTGTTAATAAAATCAACTTCATTAAAGTTTTTAAAATTTCGGGATTTAGATACTTTAGGTGGTAGCTTAATTTGCTTACATTTTCTAACAATATATTTGAGTGAGTGATCACTTATCCCTAAGCTATGAACACCAGAGTTTGTAATATTTTCTGGGTGAGATACAAAAGCTAAATCTATTTTAGTTTTGGTTTTGTATGTGATTCTAGTGTAATCTTTAATTAGCTGATGAAGATTTGAGTTTTAGCAAATTCATTAATTTTCTTAGAGTTACATGGTTTAGATATGTCTGAGTTAAAGTCACCCATGATAATCATTTCTTTATACTGAGTTCCACAGTTTTGGAAAAAAGTCATCCACAGAGTTTAAGTAATTTATATCAGCTTCAGGAACTCTGTAAGCAGTTGAAAAGCAAAATAGGTTTAGTATTTGGTAAAATAATTTCAATTGGGAAAATTTCTAAATTATGATCAATTAAAATATCAGATTTGTCTTTAAAGTTAATTCCATCTTTAATATAGATTACAATACCACCATGCTCACGATTCATATTTACACGATCTTTTCGACACAAGTTGTAACCTGTTATTTCAATCAAATTATTATCACTATCATCTGTGAGCCAACTTTCTGTAATACATAAAATATCAATATTGTTAGAGTTTATAAAAATATTTACATGATCAACTTTGTATCGAAGGCTCTGTATGTTAATATGAGCAATTTTTAGCCCTTTCCCCAAAGTACAATTATAATCAATAAATTTATCTGGAAAAGGCAATTCAGTGAAATATGTTTTGACAAAGCATAAATTACACCACCATGTGCTTATATTATTAGAAATATCAGAACAATCAATATGAAAATAAAGTGAGCACTTCATACATGTAACAAACAAACTTGTTGGCTTAATTTTCTTTCTACAGTCACCACAAAAACTAGTGTAATTAGTGTTGGAAGATTTATTTACAGAAGTTTTACTTGTTACAATTTCATTAGTTTTTGATGAGCAAAATGATGAGTTCAAGTCATTGACATTTGCGGGTTCCAGTAAGGGAAAACAGATAAAATTGCAAAACGCAGATTCATTACAGGTCTACCTAACCCTTTGTTGTTTACATGAACATTATCCCAAAACAAATCTTCTAGGATTTCACCTGTGCAGGTTACAAATGTTGATGTTAATCTGGAATTATTCCTACAGTTCATTTCAAACATTTTGTTGAGTTGGTAGGAAACACGATTTGGTGTGTTACTGGTGTTTAGGCGGCAAAGTCTTGGAAGTACTCCGGATATGATCACATGTGCAGAAGGAAATTTCTGCAGAGTTGTATTTATGCGTTGGCTGTGACATTCCTCTGCAGTATGTCTAGTGGTACTATTAGTCCATGCTTGAAGAATTACTACTTCAGGAGATTCATCTGTATAATCCATGACAAGTTTGTGGACATCTCCTATGCTGGCACCGCCCTTTGCATGAACTTTAGTTACTTTCCCTCTGAAAAATCGTATTTCATTGATTCGCTTACATATAGAGTTACTGAAAATAACAATATTGGGTTTAACTTGTGGTGCTGGTTGTTGTGGCTGCTGTTGAGTTGACCGAGGATGAAGAGGCTTCTGGGGCTGTAATTTGTGGGCTGATCTTGGGGAGCTTGAAGCATTTTGCTTAGAAGATTGCTTTGACATACTTGGTATACTCTTTATGGTTTGAGATTCTTTTGGGACACATGAAGATGAAGGGATTGTAGAAGTAATATATGCTTGACTTGGTGCAGAGGGGGTTGTACGATCTAAGTCGTATTGTGGCCCTGTATGATCAGTGAGGAGGCTGAAGGAGTTACTTGTAGGAATTATGGGCACTGTTGTATGCACTGGTGCTGCTGTTTTCTTGGAGCTTTGGAACAAGTCATTCATTTTGGTGTATATATATAGGCTCTCTTTCTCAGCCTGTACTACATCAAGTTTGTGCAGCAGGTCAGAATGGGCTTGCGCAAGTTGTGTGTAGGCTTGAGTAAGTTGATCAAATCTGGTTTTCTCTGACTTATTTTGGCTAGACAAGTCAGAATTTGCCTGCTTTAGACTTGCTACCTGTTTGCACATAGATTCATAACTAGCCAATGATTCTCCTGTTTGAGATCCAGTTGTGAAATTTTCAAGATGGCTTGTTTGTGTTGCAGTAGAAGCGGATGGTAAAGTTTCATGATGGCTTGTTTGGGTTCCAGTCGTAGAATTTGACTGAGCAACAACTACATTTGTTGAATCCTGTGTGGTGATTGGGCTGATATATGATGAGTCATTTGCAACAATATCAACTTCCCCTTGCTTGTTTATGTGCGAAGTAAAGGGAGTGACCATGGGAGCCAGACATGACCCTGACGGATCATTAGTAAATGACATTGCAGTTGACAGGTCATAGACAGGTGGCATTGCAGTTGACAGGTCATAGACAGGTAGAACAACTGGACTCATTTATTTTATTTATTTTATTTACTTATTGGAAAACGCTTTTACAACAGCGGCACACACCAAACTGGTGGTGCATCCATTAAACACTAAGCTAACCTAAATCTAACAATACAATAGCAAAATTGAACAAAACATGTATGATCCTTGAACTAAGTAATTACACTATTGATACCTTTGGATAACACAAATGGTTATAAAAACAACAATGCAATTTTATCAAGATGAAATGTCAGTTCATACCACACAGATGCCAGTTAACACAGACACCCTGACATCATTAAAAGATATAAAGTCTTTATGACAGACCTTGGATGAAAGTTGTGTGAACAGGAAAACAACATGTGTTTAGCAGTTAAATTAATTTAATGAAACACTGACAGATGAGTGCAAAAGACATCATTAACATTAAAACAACCAGACATTGAAAATTAAAGGTCATATGCCAGACATTTAAATTGGGGTGTTCTGTGATGGATCTGAGTGGTAAGGTAATACTGTGAACAAAACCTGTGATATAAAATCTTACAAAAAGAAAAGAACATTACTAAAATAATAGGAGAAAAACATCCCCGAAAGAGAAAATACAAAATTTACCAATAATAAACCTTATTACCAAGTACCGAAAAGTACGCAAAACATTAAATTGGAAGTTTGTATAAATCATTACCGTCTGAATGTTGTCCTAAACATCATGCACGGTTTTAAATTGACTTACAATAGGTATCAAAAATAGTATCACTAACTGGATCGTGGTGTAATGTACAAAATTACAAAAACCTTACTACCTAATGCAACCCACGAATAAAAATATCCCACACATGATGGAAACCAGCATTATAAAGATTCATCTTCAGGGTTTCAAATCGCATCCCTAATAACCCCAAGTGCTTTACATTTAAAAATAAATTTGAAATATCCTTCGATACCTTCATTACAGAGTGTACACATCCTGTTAAATTATCCCAAATGCTCAGTTTCCTATTTAAAGAGTGTGTTGGATCTTGCGCTTTAAATTTAATAATACTTGCACCATAAATCTGAATTAGTAAGCAAATAGTTTTCTAAGAAGGCGCCTTTTTTGAAGCTACATAATCACTCAAAGATGATTTGTGACATGCACCTTATACCGACTCTTTTATATGACGTTGATTACGAGCATGTTTGAAAGAAATAGCCCATCCTTTATTTCTATTCTGAAAGTGGTTTATTGGAAAGAAGTTATGCATACCATATCATTTAAAGCATCTTTTACAGAGGTAAGCCATTTCCAAGGAGCTTGGTCTTGAACTTTCAATTAGATATAATTAATAGTTATTTAATACAACTTTGCCTCTGTGTAAGTCATATTAAGTAAGTACTTGAAAGAAAATCAATTTATTTTATCATGCATGGTTTTAAAATCTAAATCACAATATTTTTAAAAAAAAAAAAAAAAACAGCCTAAATCACCAAATAGTGGGCTTCAGCCGGCGTGTTTCTAGGAGCTTTCAGTATGTCTCTAGCCATCTGCATTTGGAAGTGTGTCAAGTGTTTTTATATTCAATATGCTGTAAGATGAAACTGCACATGCATAATTAATGGCTGGCAAAGCCAAAGATTTCCAAGATGTTACCATAATAGACTCTTTTGAAGTCATCTTGATTATCATATTGACTTGACATATCCTATCAAACGATTTCCTTTCTTAGTGATTCGGTTAAGTGAGTTTGATCTTATAGATTTCTAGAATATGACTCCCTAAATACGTATCCTTATTTCTACTTCCGAATATAACTGTTACCCCAAATGTTTCCATAATTTATGATGATTAACACTATTTACCACAACAGAACATTGAGTTTGAGCACTGGTTTGAAATTAAGGCTCCAGTTTGTTGGAAAAGTCGCAGCAATATTAGCATACTTGTAATCATTTTCATCTTTAGCATAAACAACATCACAGCCAAAAAGACAATTGTATATTTACCATTCATATATGAACACCAACATCATGGTCATCAGCATTTTGTGAGAGTTCGTTTAGTAATACAAAAAAGAATTGGGTGAATAAAACACAACCTTGCTTGACACCTTGCATCCCCACATCAAAGTAACTGTAACAATGTCCCCAAATTTAATATTGCATTGCACATTTTTATATAAACTATCTATAAATTTTCCAAATTTCCCTCTAATACCAACATTCCATGCAACTGGTAATAAACCTTTTCTCCAAACAGTATCAAATGCTTTTCAAATCCAGAAGGCCAAATATGTTGTTTTTCCTTCCGCAGTCGTGCCGCAGCAACACTTTTAAAGTAAGAAATGATTCTTCACATGTCCGATTTTACCCTAAAACCACTTGGGATTTCCGAAAGAATATTATTGTCTTCAATAAAAGAGATATATGTTTTGGCATGAGACGATAAATATTTTTGGAGAAACACCATATGTCAGATGTTATCCTCTATAAATATCTCAGTTTTTTTTTATCCCCCTTCTTATAATAGGAATATATGCCCTTTATTCCATTCCTTTGGTGTAACTTTCTAAATGTAAAAACCTATTAAAAAGACCAGAAAGAGAGTGAACCAACCCATTACCCCCATTCTTAAGAAGTTTCCATTTGTAATTAGATCAAGACCAGGAGATTTATTATTTTTAGCAGCAGAATGGGCGTTACACTTCCTTAACTGAAATTTCAAAATCGTGAATCATGTTACTTGGATTAGATCCCGCATTTTTAATCACCTTTTTTATATCCGTGATGAGGCTATTAAACAACATATAATTATCATTTATGGCCATATCCATTTTACCAAGTTATTCAATATTGCATTATAGTTTGATTCATTACCCATTTATCAGAACAACACCTTGTCAGAATTTGGGGTTTAATAGATGATATGTTTTCCTTTTTCCTAATTTCCTCTTAAGTCCCGGCCAGAAATCCCGAGATGAGATGGACCACCCGATTGGCAACTGTTACACTTCTTGCAAACAAAAACCTCATGTCAAGTATCTTTTAATGATTAAATGTTTTCCATTCACCTGTTTGCTTCTTATTTTGGTATTGTTCCCACATTTTGTCCCCTTCCTCTTTATTAGACCTGTCATTTTAGCTCCCTGCGATGTTCCTGCAAGGCTTGTTTCCTTTCTTTTAATCGCCTTGTCATGGAAATGTAAGCCACCAATGCTTTTTGTTACTGTTAGTAGAATCTTTAAACCAATGACAATCAGAGTAATCGAAATAAACTTATCCTCCATATCCCAAAGAGAATCTACATCCTGAAAATTAGTTGGATCCCACCTTTCAAATCATCAGAAAGAGCTTTTTGGTAAATTGACCAATCTTGGTTCTTTGAACTCTTCCCCACGAGTAACCCTTTGAATTATCAGACTTAGTACACTTGTGCTTCGGAGAGAATTCTAATTTGTTAATAATCATGTTATTGTAGATCACACGAAGTTCCAATATTTTAGCAGACGGTCTTCATCAACAATCATTTCAGATATGCCATTTTCTGTCTTGCGCGAAGCAAGAATATAATCTATACACTTGGATTTATCATGGCTAAACCAAGGTAATTTTAACCGCTACTTTACGACTACAATTCATTATATACATCTGTGCATCATCTACACAGTTCAAAAGAGCCTCCCATACGTTTTTAAAACTGGATCACCATTGTAAATCGCATCACCAATTCACCATTAAAATCACCCTAATAAAATATGGGGATATTCACATCATTTATGTTTTCATTTGTATAATATCTGCAAGCATTGATTATACAATTCCTTTACCAAACCACCTGGGATCAACACCAGCACCCTGAACTGGAAAATACACAACAGCAATATTAACTCTATAATCATTACTTGTAACTTTGATCAAAAGTCTTCAATATCACTTGGGCATTACACAGTTATCACATCAATTATTAACATTGTCTGACACCAGGAAACCTATCCCACCCCCACCTTTATTAGTTCTATTTTTTTTTCCAACCCTTGGAACCCATTTATGTTAACCCCATTCAAATTTTGCAGGACATTTTCAGCAACCCATAATACAATATCGTTTCTTTTACAACTTTGCGATTTCATAAACATTCAATTTAAAAAAACACGATTTAACATTATTAAAAGCAAAGTTAACCTTCCTTTTGACCGGTTTGTTCCCTTTTTTGTGTCCTTTCTTTACCACGTCTTCTTTTAATTTTTTTTCTTTTCGCCATATTTTCTTTAGCGTTACTCTTAGGTGCACTTGTAGATTGGTCGTGAGATTTACAAACGTGTTTTAGAGATTATCAGATGCATTTATAATTAGCATTAATATGATTATCCTCATTAACAAATATGTCATTACTTATATTTCATAACATCAGAAATATCATTTAAATCCCACAAAACTAGATTCAAGTTCATCAGTCCTGCACTAAACCATAGTTCCATGGTAAAAGTCCTCGTACTTTTCTCTGGGGTATTTAAAAGAGACGCTAATCTCATAGGGCCTAACTGCTCGTACCGGCACCACTTGACCCTTACTTCTAATACCTAACCTTGTAACCGTGCACATTAGCATACCATGCACAATTGTTCTGTTATGCCCAATTTCACCACAACAAACATGCAACCGTTGTTTAAAATTACAGTTCTTCTCTTCAGGTGATTGGTTGCCCAGTGCCACCGCAGAAATGACAGGCTTGCTTGTGTCTGGGGAAGGGGCGTGCGGTTTTACGATCTATTCGATGTGCGCCAGGTTTTGGTGTTTTCGGCTGTTGCCAAGTGTCCGAAGCATCATGTATTTGCCTTTCATCGCGTTGCTAAAACCGCCCGGGGGGGGTTGCTTGATGATATTATGACACTTATGAATGTTTTGTTTTAAGTGACGTTTTGTACGCAACCTCTGATAGATGCAGAGACCGCGCCTTGAAGATAGACTGTATCAATAGTGTTAATCCCTCGAAGTTAACAGTTATCATCATTAATCGATCAACGCATGCACCCTATGGTACTAGATAGGGATCTGAGTTTATCGTTCAACTTCTCCCATTCTCCTGATTCAGATTTGTCATTGCGTGGGCAGACTGTAGAAATTGCAATCGCTGGTATCAGGGGCACTTTTATTTAGATCTTCTATCATTTTAGTGTACATCTCCTCAGCTTGTTTTTCTCCATGCACTGATTCACAGTCATTTGTACCACATGTATGAATAACATGTGGACAACTTGGTGTACGGGGAGTTCATTGAGCTTCTTCTTGATTCGATAACCCGCGCTTTGCCCACGCAAACATTCCACCATTTGTGCTGTCGGACCCTCTTAATTTGTGTCTCTAATAATGGAATCACCTATCAAAAGTGTATTTGTAGGCGTATCTTCCTCTCTGATTTTCCTAACTGAGACTCAGCAGCCCTGGTTGTAGATTTGTATCAACCTGCTGATGCTTGTGTGAAATGTTTTTTTTTGTTGATATGTACAGTTCTTGTTCATCAATTGTAACTTTGAATTCCTCAGCTTGTTTGGTGATTGTTGCCTTTAACCAGCATTTTCGTTTCATCAACTTTTTTCTTCTCCGTTCTTTATCTCCCTTTGTGTTTCCTCAGTCCTTTGTAAAGTATGTTGTAAAGTTCTCAAAGTAGCCCGGAATAGATACCCTTACAGTCGAACATGATCCACACTCGGGCGTTTAACCTGTCACTTAACCCCACACACTGAGGTGGAATTCATGTTGGCACAGTGCACATTCTATAGGTTTAACCCCTATAACTTTGGTTAGGGTACATGAATTAGTGCACGCTAACCGTTAGCTTGGGCGGTTACGGTTGTTACTCTAGGTTTAAGACGTCATGGCGATGCAACTTGTAAGAGCCTCTCCGTAAAAGAAGCGAAGGTGCAAGCAAAGAAATAACGGGATTGCACATACTCCTTAAGCTTAAGATCTTCTGTATATGCCTAACACTAAATATCATTATGGTTGGATCATCATCCCCATGGTAAGATGCTACACTAGAATAGCAATTATGGTTTTTGCTCATGTCCCCATTGGAAGATGTAGCAAGTCTGCTTCAAAACTGTTATCCTCGCATTCCCGATATCATAGCCATTGAGTTGTTGGCAAATTCATGTTTTCAATCCCCTTCTGTCTTTCTGTGGGGTCAAACATCACAACCTTAGACGGGGCTTCTTCTTCTATTGAACAAACATTTTGCTTGTGACTCTGCTCTGAAGAACAACTTTCCTTTTTGGCCATTACTGCATTTGTTGTTGTGTTGTTGTTGCTAACTGGCTGCAGCATTGCGATGAAGCTTACATCAGCAGCTGGCGTTCTCCCTTGTCGGCTTATGTTTTGTAAACATTGCACTTCTTTTCTCCTGACAAGAGTTGCAAAGAAGCAAATCACTTGCCGTAATTCTTAACTTTTCAACTGCTTTCTTCCTTCCGCAATCATCACACTTTCTTCCAGCCATTTGTAAATATATGACACTTCGAAGTGACGCAAAACAATTAAGTTCAAAGTCAATGTTTAATGTCTTGTATTGCTCTGACTTTGATAAAATCCAAAGAAAAGAATAGATATTACACTGGAGCTATAAGACCCCCACATGAATTGAATGGCCTCACACCTACAACAGCAGTCAGAGCACAATGTGACCCTCAGAGCAAGGTGAAAACACACGTCCACACTCAATGTTTTGGGCATTGGTAGATAGGTGGTGTGGAACATGATAATGGAAAATGAAATCTTGGTTTTCTCTCGGCCTAAGAAATTTAAATTCTTCTGACCAGATTTCGTTCCTTGAACATGAACACACGTTCATTGTCTCATACTTGTTGTTTATGTGCTAGGATGCCAGATCTGTAGGGCCATGAAAATTAGGCCATTAATTTTCTTGGATTTCCATATTTAGGTTCCAGAGACTTCGAAGTTTGAGAAGGTGTTACTGTCGGCGTAAGGGGTCAAGGTGGCCAATAATTCCGGTATGCATACCCAACCCAAATAGAACAGCCAACCCGACCCATGGAACGCACCTATTTCAACGGAATTTGGGTGGGTAGGTGTACTATATCACTAGTCGGCCAACTCTACTCCTACTGGTCCTGATTGCAAATACACATGCACACCCCTATCACTTAATGGTAATATTTTCACGTATACATATCATTGAGGAATATCACGAGGCACAAGTCTGTTTCCTGTACTTGGCTAAATAGCGCTGAAATACAGACAATAACCACTTATCTAAAACTATTGTGTTTACATTATGAGTATTACATCTTTGTATGGAATACTTTTTGATATTTAGGCATACAACTATTTCTATTTTGTGAATGAAAATATAAATGATAATTCATTGTATTCTTCCTCACGCGATCTGTGGGTCACTCTGATCAGGGAAGTGCGGCCGCCGCATCGTTATATCTTGGTTATATGAACACGCACTCCCATGCAACCAGTCACCATGTGTAATATACCATATGATGTAGCGATACAGCGGTGAAATGTTGGAGGGCTGAGGGCCAAGACAGGGAAGAGGACCATATATTGTGTTGTTTGCCGTAACATACCTCTGCCATGCATAAACATGTGCAGGCATTTTCACGACGTGGTATACATAGGCCTATGGCTATGCACGGGAAGGAATCAGTGCACTTGATTTCGGGTTGGGTTTTGATTTATTTACATTCTTAAAATGTATAACATATTATATTTTACCTAAAATAGTGTTGAGAAGTCAATGGGCCTGCAATGAATCCATGCTCATACCTGAATCAGGATCAGTCATTTCATAGTAAATAAACGTGAAATGCCCATTCACAATGTCAAACAATTGTCAAAACCTTAAAGCAGCTTATACATTATCGAGAATTTTGGTAGGTACGTATACCGGAATTATTGGCCAACTAAACTCGATCGTTGCGGTTACTGTCCAGTATAGATAGAGTATACGATTGCTTGTGTCAAATGGGAAAACCACTGAAAGTCCAAGCATGATGACGACTCTTCAGTGGCAAAAATACTAGGTAGGTCCATGTTGGCGGCCATTATCATATACTAGTCCATATTACTAGTCCCATACAATATACAGGTACTAGTCCATAACACTAGGCAGGCAAAGACAACTGAAGGTCACCAATACTGTGTGTGTGGTGTGGTGAGATCAGCCCAAAATCCAGTTTTTTTACAAAATCATGGAGAAAACTTGAGGAAAACAAGATGAAAAAACTATTCATTAGAATCCTGGAGTTAAATCCAATCAGAATATATAAAAATTGATGAGATAAATTGCAAAATGGAAGATGAAATGATAGAATTAATGCAGAGCACACAGAGAGCACTCCTAAACAAGCCATAGGCGTTAAATTCCCGGGGGGATTGGGGGAATAATCCCCCCAATATTTTAATGAGTGGGGGGATGGCAATACGATCATCCCCCAATTTGTGATGCCCCGTCCATGTGGTTTTTATCAAAAATAACTCCTATTTTACCATAATAGTTTAAAAATGGGAAATTTAAGACTAATGTACGCCGCAGTGCGCGCGCTTTTCTAATACAATACAATGTAACGATTTTAGCTTCTAAATGGCGCGCACATGTGCTATAATGGATCTTTCAGCAAATCCTCGTTCATTCAAAATTTTCATCAACCCCATCCTCCCCCCCCCCCCCCCCCGTCAAAAAAGAAATAACGCCACTGCTAACAGCTGTACCACCAAGATTCAAGCATGGTAAAAGTAAGGCGTCCAGTGGAAGATAATGGACCCATTAACCCCACCTTTAGTCTGACAAGGGGTTAACAAAACCAGAAAAAACAAGGGTCCAATGTGATTTAAATTGAGTGGTAAAAATGTTGGTTCTCGAACCGAACCATGGCAGAATTCCATATAGCTCCACATCATGACCAGAAGTGTACTAATTCACTACATTGATGAATGGGTAGTTGGGGGAGTGCATCTTTAGTTTAATTCACCTGCAATCCAAAAAGGCCGATCTCGATGTCAAAATATACTCTCCAATATTGACAAAAACAAAAATCAGAAGAGAACTCCCAATGCAAAAAGAAAACACTGCAAAGCAAAGGAAAGGGCAAACAGAATGACTAGCTTATATCCCAA